>JARHVA010007987.1:265000-574985 GCA_037957365.1 Torreya grandis | reverse complement strand
CATTAGGAGCTTTGATCTCTATGACAAAACCCCTATTTGTTTACCCCTCCTTCTGATGGTAAGAATGAAGATCCTGTAATGACTAACATTAGAAGAACAAATGCCTATAAGTGTGTTATGATATAAAGATACATGATATAACAATGACAATTGAAATGATATGTCAAGATATAATATGATTTATATTGAGAAATTGTTAGATCAATAGGGTCTTGCCTAATTATATAAGAATAAATGCAATGTATTGAATTGGGAAATGAATGTTTGGTTAGTTATTATTTGGAGGGATAGAGCATGATATCTATCATGGCATCCAAGAAATCAATATATATGCATGATGTGAATCATGGCATTTCAAATAATGAGAAGAAAATAAGCAACAAGCACACAAGGTAAGAAGTGAGAGCATAAAAGGGTGGCCAAGGGGCCAATCAAACAAGGGACATGGGCACATGTCACTGAAAATAGAAAGTAAGAATAAAAGGTATGTTCAAATGACATATACACATATAATTGAAACAAGAAGAATTGGTGTGGAAGCCATAATCATATAGAGGAGTAAAGGAAAAGGACATTGGCAAATGTTTTAAGGCACACACATGAATATAAGAAAAGGACATTGGAAAGTGTCCTACGGCACATACAAGAGACAAACAGGAACTAAGAAATGAAATCATATCTAGCTACACAAAGTGAGAAAGGAAAGCATGTAATAACTAGAAATACAATCACATCTAATTAATCAAAGTAAGTAACAAAAGCATGTAAGACATGGATTAAAAGACTAGGTAAATGTCAACAAATATATATATTACTGAATGTCGATAGGGTAATCTATGTAAGATAGTAAGTAATGTACATCAACATTATAACTACAGTGTGTGGTGTAGGAATGACATAAGATGGATGGTGTAGTCATGTAGAAGATGCCCCCAATGGGTATATGTATCGATGTCTCAAATGTAGAAGTAAGATGCCCCCTCAATGGGTAGAGTAAATCAATCAAAGAGATTGATGTCACTGCACACACTACAAGGGGATAAAGTGAAGCATGGAAATGTATATAATTTGACAAACAATAGTATATAACAACAAATGTAAATCCATCATTGTAGTAGCAATATAAAGCATGGATAATGTATATAGTCAAAATGTTTTTGGTGTTTTGACATATTTGAATGTTTTGTGAATTTTTATATATTCAAATATTTTTTGTAATTTTGATATAAAGCTATGTAAAATCAATCATGAATAGACTATGTATAAGAAAAATGGCAAAACATTTACAAATAATCAAAAAGAAGCTAACGTACAAGTGAGACTGAGGAGAGACGATACTAACCTATGAGTCTCAAGGGATACTCCCTATCATCATGTCATGTATCAAACAATAGAATCATGTGTGATTGTGAAGCGATGAGGGAACATATGTGAATATGAATCTAGATATTTGGATTCCTTATCAAGATCTTGTAAATCATAATAACCTATATTATTCCACTCATCATTATCATCTTGATTTTGAACTAATGGAATGCTAGTGTTGACTTTTGTTATATCTAGATCTTTTCCTTTGATAAATTATGCTTGTGAATGATTTGACTTAGGATGTTGAACAAATCTCAAACCTTGGTGATGAACATTATCAACTTCAAGAATAGGAGTATGGATGCCTTGAGCATGCTTACGTAACCCTTGTCCTTGATAATAAAACTATTGTAGATATTTTTGACCAAACACATACTGCTTTGAAAGTGGAGCCTCATTTTGGAGAGGTAGATTTGCATTTTTTTCATGATTTACCTATGTTTGTGGTATTTATTTGTTGCTTTTTTATTTCTTTTTATTTTTGAGATGTGCTTTGGTAGCCACTTTTGTATTATTTTTTAATTTTGACCCTTTGTAAATGTGTTCCTGTATCGCTGTGGTTTACTTGGCTAATTTACCTTTTATAGGGTCTTCATTAGAAATTATCTATTATATATGTTGTTTCAATCCAAAACATGAATCTATGTGATGCCCATTCATTTTATCATATGCATAATAATATCTAGATATTCTTACTAGATGTAGAGGAGGTAGTGTGATCAACTTAGATTTATTGCCTCACTTTAACTCTTATTTGAATATTGAATACTTTTTAAATCACTAGTTGTAGAGTTGCTTTGTTATGATTTCTTATTTTGATATGTAACATTACTTGCAACCAATTGAGTAGGTGAAGGTGCATATACATGATTAACATTAGGTTACAAGGCCTTTGTATTAGAATCTAATTTTATAATGTTGTGATCTTTTCATGTAATAGCTGATTCTATATTTGTAAATCTAAAATTAACTTTCTCATACCGGTTATTTGATCCCTTAGAGTCTTACAAGTGCAAACCCTAGTTGATTTAATTTTGAACATGTAAGCACATATGTTAAAGATGATTTGAAGAAGCTATATGTTGAATGTATGCTTTAGGAACAATAGAATAGGGTACCACACCTTTTAGGGGTGATAACATGGACACAGTTAGACGGAAAGTAGATATCACCCTCTTGGGGGAGAGGAGGATAAGGAATTTCTTTCTTGTGCATAATATATGACATTGAAACTTGATAGGTGGTAGTTAGCTTATGTAAAAAATATATAGCCAAGGAGTTAGGTGTATCTAGGTAGAAACCATGTATATGGGGTGAAATTCATTTAGGTGTAGTTATAATTTGTATAACAATATGACTTATAAATAATATTCCACATGAGAGAGAGAAAAGAAGGGATAGAGAGGATGAAATTGTGTACTAATGCATATAAAAATTTTACATGTGCTATGATATGTCTAATATGTGTGACAAGATAAACTAGAAATTTTCTTCCTTATGAGAGATAGAAATCAAAGGGTAGAGAGGGAATTATGCATTAATGTATAAAGAGATTTTACTTGTAACTTAATATTTTTAACATATTTAGGAAAATAGAGTTGGAAATTATTCTTGGAAGAGAGAGAGAGAGAGAGAGAGAGAAGAGAGAGAGAGAGAGAGAGAGAGAGAGAGAGAGAGAGAGAGAGAGAGAAGAGAGAGAGAGAGAGAGAGAGAGAGAGAGAGAGAGAGAGAGAGAGAGAGAGAGAGAGAGAGGAGAGAGAGAGAGAGAGAGAGATGTTGTGCATGTTTAAAAATAATTTTTTTTAATATCATCCTTATTATGAAAATTAAGAATGAAAAGGAAAGAACGAAAGTTTGCATTAACATATGTTAAACTTCACCGTTCATGTACATGATAGGACCAAGTATGGTGTCATTATTATTTTCAAGATATGTAAAAAATATTTGGAAATAAGTGAGATCCATTTTTACAATTTGATTCTAGATGTAAGGTAATATCTCACAAGCAATATGACCTAGTACAAGCAACTAGGGTTTGAGATATGCTTTATTTGGAAAAATATTGTGAAATATTAAAATTTAAATTGAATTAATGAGTGAAATATGTAAGTAAAAAATTGAAAATTTATTAGAAAATTTGTGAGTTAACAGGACCTACTAGATGCAACTAGTTTTGTGAAAAATAAATGTTTTTGAAAATTACTATTGCTTTTTGAAATTTAAATGGATTTTCTAATTTAAATATGCTAGTAAAAAATTAGAAAATTATTAAAAAATTATTGGGAAAATACTAGGACCCTAGTATGGGCAACTAGGGTTTGAAATAAAATTATTTTAAAATTACTAAAAAAATTAAAATTTAATGCTAATTTCTGATTTTATTATGAAAATAAAAAAATAAAAATATATGTAAATAAATTAGTAGGAAATTTACCCTATAGTTTTTAGGGTTTTTATGTGTGTTTGAAGTAAGTTGGGCTCACTAAATGATTTAACAATTTTTGGAATATAGGCGTATTATTCCTAATTTATTTAAAGGGTTTGAGTAATAAAAATAAGTAAATAAATATACAATAATTAATCTATTAATTTGTGTAAATTAATTTCAATTCAAACTTTTTTTAAAACTAGTAATAAGGAGAAGAAAACAAAACTTAGTTGGAAAATCATTTTTCAACTAAGTTTTGTTTTCTATGTAAGACTTAGGCTGGGATTCACTATGTAAGACTGAGACACTATCACAAATTGAGATATAAATTTCATTTTGTGATTGGACACAAGAACTAGAAGTAGATAGTAGTGGCACTGTGTTAGCGTGAAAATTTTTAGGTGAACAAATTATTGACTTCAAAGTAATATCATGGGGATCTATGTCCCTCTCCTATTAGCAAGTTGAACTACCTTTATTAAATGCCAAAATGGGAAAGTAGGAAAGTATTTAAAAACATAAGAAAGTAAATCATGGGTAGTAATTTTAACCTGAAAGTATGAAAAGGAATTTTGAGAAAGGAATATATATGTATGAAGAGATAGACAAGGGGAAAGTTATGTGGGCAATAAACTCGTCAGGTTAGGAATCAAAAACTAGATGATTGAGTTGGAATAATATTTTGAGTTTAAGACTAGGAAAAACTCTTTCATTCAATGTGTTGAAAATACATAATCATATCCATAAGGTTATAAAACATACACCAGAAAGTTATTTAACCCTGATAATAGAATTTGTCAACTTCTATTACTTTTAATAGAAACAACTAAGATATTTCCCCTATTCCCACAAATATTTTTTCATATATTGGAAATATTAATTACAACTTGAAATATGAACTTTGTAATTTAATTATTTATTCTCCATAGTTTATAATTTATAAAAATGGCAATGAAAATCAAATGTGATGAATTAAGTATAAAGACATAATTCAAAAAGATATGACTAACTCAAAGTTTAGAAACACCTTTCTTGTATTGATTTTGAAGAGTATAAGAACTAATCTCTTAACAAAGCTTTGCCAAGATTCTATCTATTTCAAACCCTTAATATGAGCCTCTAATTTTTATTTATAGAAAAAAGTGGGTGGTTATGGTGTAAAACCAATTAATTTACCTTTTAATAGAAGTGTTAAAACATCAATAAGAAATTAATTTTTTTTAAACATGTACTAAATCTTCTCAAGCAATTAGCACTACTTGAAAAAATGCATTTGGATTTTCTGACTATTTACAAAAGTATATTAACAACTGGCACAACTTGAAAAAAGAAAGTTATTAAAACTAAAAAGATGAATTTTTGAAACAAATCATAGATTTACAAGAGAGAGAAGAGTGAAAAAATTTAAATTATATACAAATAAGCAAGAAGGAGAAAAGAAGGAACACTGAAAGCAATTATTCATTCCTCTTCTTGCTATGTTGAAAATTCTCTCCCTTTTGAGAAGTCATCAAATCTCTAGAGAATTGTCCTGATAAAATCTTCATCTGGTCTATTTGTGTACTTATAAGTAATATCTATTGAATAGTCTAACGCTTTTATCTCTTGATGTTTGATTCGAAGACTATTTACTTTCATATCTAAACCATCCACATTCACCTAGCACTTGGATAGCTAATTAAGTTATTCATAACTAAATGTGGATGAAGAGGAAATGTCTTGAATATATTTATTGAATTCCTTGATGATAGTTTCAATCAAAATCCCATTTCCTTCTTGATATTTGTCAATAACAAAGTGAAAATTCAACTTCTTGATGTCAGTTTCAAGTCCAATCATTGAATAATTTCCTAATACCCTTGCACTATTAAATTTTTGAGCACATTTCTAAAGAGACTAGATTCTAAATATGGTGGCCCAAAGGAATTTGATTTTATAAATAATTTCTTCTCTATTGATTACTCCTTTTTCAACAAGGTCATTAGAAGAGTATTTAGATAATTTGACTAGACTAGGTAAAAGTTCTTCCCAATTTTATTTTTCATGAGCATATCCACTTTCCTTTTTTGCCATTTTTTCATTATTACTAAATCTTAGAGAAAACTGTTAGTTCATCAAGGATTGTTGATGTTCCCTAATTTATAATTTTCTCAATCTAGTCTTTTACTACATTACCGGTCTGACCTACTTCTCTTACTTTTTTCTAGTGTCTTTACGTGATGACTTGATGAAGAAATAACTCATTGAATTAGCCTAATCAGTTTGTAAATCACTGAGATTAACTTTTATACTTTCTCTTTTAGTTCATCTTTGGTCACTTTGTCTTTATCCATTTTTTTGAAAATTGTGACAATTGCCAATTGGATGTCTCCTTTCATCCCTTCCCTTGTTGACTTATCCAAATGAATCTTGGACACATGATAATCATCAACATTAGCTTCTAACACATATTTTTCATCTATAGGAATAGCCACTTTTGCATATTTCTCTCTTTTCTCATTTGTAATCATTTATGAGATTATTTTCACCTTCTTCGGTCTTTTTTGAGTAAAAGGCCATTAGGGCTTCAAAATCTATCTGTTCAAGTTCAACAACCTTCCTTGTCCACTTCACTACTATGGAACTCCAATTTGAAGTCATTTTTCTCATGAAAGGAAATGAGTCAGAGGTTGATATAATTAGAATAACCTTGGATACTTTTGGATAAGGTGTTCTCTTAGATGGGAAACTTTGAGAAGAGAGTTCAATTTATTCTTGCATATTGGTTATTTCCATTTGGATATTTAGAGAAGGAACAATGGCTAAATAAAGATTTGAAGGAGAAGATGGAGTAGGAGAAATTTTAAAGGATAAACCATTATTGTAGGGAACAATGTATCATCTAAAGCTAAAAAATTATTTTTTTGTGTTCACTACCAACTCTTGAAAGAAAGGATAATTATCAACTAGAATTTCTTGAGAAACTAAAAGTTTAGGAGAAGAAGAAGAAAATTTTTCATTAGACCTTTTAATATTAAGCTTAAGAGTTTTTCATTGTTGAATAGCTTTAGGTTCATGTACTTCTTTCACCATGAGAATTTTTTCACTTGGCCTTGCCTCATCCGTCTTTATTTGCTTGCCATGTTTCTTATAAAAGATACCAAGTTTGTCTTCTCTAGGAGGTGTAGGAAAATAAACATTCAAAACATCAAACCCATTATTTTTAAACCACTTGAGACTTTTGTGAAGTATGGTTCTCATCATGTCCCTAAGAAAATTAGATTCTCTTCTATCCCAATGTACCATGGGCAATATCTTTGCCTCACTGCCTTCCTTTTCAAATATAGGGTCCAATGTGACCCCATCATCAAAAAACTATTTTAGTAGCTACATTATACTGAATTTTATTATTTGTTTCATAGTAAACCATGAGTAATCCTTGATATTTACTACTTTCTCATCTTTATATTTCATCCAATAATATTTAAAGTGTGGAACATGCTGAAAAGAGGTTCCAATATTGTGTCCAAAAAATCTAGTATTATCAAAAGAAATCATGCTCACAAATGTTATGAGATTGAAGTTAGACATATACTGCTCCACCATATAAGATTTTACTAATGAAGGACAAGTATACCTACCAATTGAAATAGAAAGTTTGATTCTTATTTTTTATTTATTTGTTAGAAACTTGTTTGTTTTAAAAAGTTATTTTGTCAATTCCATCAATTCCCACTTATCACTAACATATCTTGGAAGCATATAAGGAGATATATCAGAACTACCAATTGTTAGATAACTGAATATTGAGAATTTTAAAAACCAATCACCCCACTTTCCTATTTCTATAGTAGCTACAATTGACATCTTGGTGTTAAAAATATCATTCTCTAATGGCTAGATAATGAGGTGAATAAAGAAATCACTAACTCTTTCGAAGTGATAAATGCTTTCTTTAAGTGTCAAATGGGGATATAAATCATACACCATTGTTTTCCCAAAATCACCCACTTTGTGTAACACATCAAAATACCTTTGACTTGTTATGACATAGATAAGATATGAAGTCATGTAGAATTTTGATGTCTCTTTCACTTCTAGGAGTTGTTTATGAATTGAATTGCTGATCAATTTACCTCAGTTGATATATTGTTTGTTCCAAAGTATAATCTTAATGAACCTATGCATCTAATTCTAAAAGTTCTTATTCATTTGGTTTCCCACCACCATATGCAACAAAGTGATTATGTCACTTATCTCATCCTTTAAGTTTGATCTTAGGAGATTCTTGGGAAGCTGAGTGGAAGAATGTTTATGTTTGGTCAAACATTTTTTATTAACTTGCTTAAAACATACTACAAAATTTTCATCCCAAAATATTTGGGAAGACTCAAGATTCAAATACAGAAAAGTTTCATGATCAAGAAGATGAAAAATGATATTGATTCACTCAAGATTGAAGCTCAATACTAATTCTCCTTAAGAATCTCTTACTTTATGTGTCTCCATATTGTAATGATTTGTCATGGTCAAGACCAAGTCAGGATATTATATTGACACTGGAAATGCTATTTCTTGTGCCAAACCATTTACATAGATACTTTGACCAAAATATATCTTATGTACCGCATTCATTCTTTCCCCAAACTCACCCAGGTTAATATGATCAAGATTGGTGTTAGTGTTATTTTCTGTGTTGGAGTCTAATAGTGAGACAAGAGTCATTCCTTGATATTTATATTTCATGATAGCTTTATCTTTGCCTGAGATCAATGATCTTGGGGTAGGTGATGAAGATATTAAAAATTTACAAGAAGTGAGCAAGCAAAAAAATTTACAAATTGACTTTTACTTGCTGAATTTGGTAAAAGTGATTAACTTGATGTACAAAAAGCTATATGAACATCTTGAAGAAGTTTTACTCATAGTTTTAACATGTAAATTTCTCTTGAGTCTTTAAAATGCTTCCCAACCAATAATATTTTCTCACTTGATTACTTTGCCCAATTTAAACTTTCCTATAATCAAATCACTTATTAATTGTCATACGGCTCCTATCGATAGGTGTAAAAGCGATAAATTATAGATTTAAAATTTCACATATTTTAATTAAAAATCCCACTCTTTCAATTAAAAAATCCCACTCTTTTTGTATTCTAACCTTAAAAAAATAAAATTAATGGTCAACTATTCCATTTTTGTAAAATTTAAATATTTAAAACTTCTAAAAAGTCGCTTGGGATTTTAACCCTATCTTTGTATTTTGCTCCTTTCCTTCTTTTCTAGGTCATATGGTTTCATATAATAAAAGACTAGAAATATCTAATTTCTGAGTTCTTAAGACTTATTTCCTCCACTTAAAGTGTCACCCTCCTCTTTATTAGATCACCAACTTGAAAATAATTAAGAATGTGTAATATTAAAATAACCCTTTTTTTAAATTTGGGCACAATCCTTGGTTGAGCTTCACTTTATCTAATTCAAAAATTAGCAAATTGCAGTTGATCATAAAAAGATTGTCTTTTTTATTCTCTATCTTCTCCCCAATTTAGGGGTAGCTATCTAATATGGGAATTTCCCAAATGGTGAACCATAATAATAAAGCTTCTATGATTTCCAACTTCTATTTCAGCTTCTCCTCATTTCCCCAGGATGTTTGATCAATTAATAACTCCTTTTAAAAATGAATGAAAATGAAAAAAGATTTTAAATTTGCAATTACCAAGTGTTCTGAATGGTATTCTAAAAAAATGAAAACTTCCCTTTAGTGCTCCTTTAAGAGCAATTTTTAAATTTCAAGAAAGAAAATGAATAACTACCTCACAAGGAACCAGAGAGAAGAAGATTTTATTTTAGTAGGATTTGGGAAAATTGATTCATTTGCACGATCATAGGGAGAAATTGTGGGAATTGCATGGGGGAAGAAGAAGCTTTGAATTCGCAATGGGAATTTACATGGGATGGAAAAAAATCAAATTTTTTAATTTGCACAGTGGAAGGAATGGAATATGGAATTTAATTAAAACTTGAAACTTAAAATGTTTTTCCAAATTGCATGGAACCAAAAATATTTTAGAAACTTGCAACCAAAAAGCTTTTATCAATTTACATAACTTGAAAATAGGAGAAATTTTAAATGCAATTATGGAGTGAAAAGGATTTAACAATTTTTTTGTTTCTGGGGAAGCAAGCAAGTTTATCACATGGGAGGGTCTAAACTGTTTTTCAATGCTATTAGGGCAAAATGAAAAAAAAAACATTAAAAATCAATATTTTTTAGTGATTGATTAATTATTTTGGATTATTTGAGATTTTGTGTAAAAATAATATTTTAATTATCTATTTTCCTATAAAAATAAAATTTTAACGATTTTAGCCATTTTTTTAAAAATTGGGGATAACACACTAATGATATAGTCCACCTCTCCCACTTTTGTCCTAAGGATTTGATATTTTTGGGTTTTGTTGGCTATGTCTATGTGACCCTATCTATGAAGTTTCATCATTTGTAAATCTATATAACTCCTTGTAGAGGAGATCCTTTCTTCAAACCCTATCTTCCATTATTCTTTGACCAATTTTGAGAAAGAGGAGGGAGATTAGTGTGTGTGAGATGCACTAGATGTACTTCACACCCCATGTGTGGGAATGCTTCCTACATACCAATAATCTGAAGAGGGATTGAGCCATATGTACTTCTCCCACTTGATGTTCTTTGTGCAATTGTGTATATGAAGATGCAAAATGCTAGACTAGATGTGCTTGACATGGATAGGGACTGGTATAAGGACTTGAATGAGCTTTTAAGTGTGTTGGATGGATGTATGCAAAGAATATGGAATATTTCTTGAGTAGTATTGATTATATTCTTTCTTTATTAGTGATATTTTCCAACCCTTTTTGAGTTATCTTTGAATGGGATTTTATAGGGATCTATTGGTCATGGGTTGAATGTACTAATGTTAGGTCAACAAGGATAAGGATGAGGAACTAGAATAAATTAATTGTTGGGGTTAAAATTGGCTTGGATAATAGTTCCAAAATTATATAGTAGTGGCACTGATGCTATATTCCAAGTGTGGCACTACAATCCTTAGTAGATGGCACCTGGGGGATTGATTTGTCATGGAATGAGGGGCCTGGCTTAGCTGAGATCAAGTCTATAAGGATATAGATGATTGGGAATCAATTGAAAGTATGCCTATGAGGGTGATGAGAGTAAGCAAGAGGTACCTAATTGTTAGGTGTCATTAGTCGTACACATGTTATCAATTTTTGCAGTTTATATGATTGTAGTTTCTTACTCCAAGGTAAGATATTATCTCACATAGTGTTAAATTTGAATTTATCTAATTTTTATTTGGATTATTCCATTGCATTATCTTATTATTAATACCCTAATAAGGTTTGATTATGGAGGGAGAAAAAATATTGGACTTGTTAGCCAAAACTGGCTACCATAAGTGGAGATAATTCAGAAAAAAAAAATTAGTATTGCCTAGCCTTGTTAATGGTCTTTTGAGAGTTTTGGTCTTGGTCTATTGGTTAAAATTGGTCATATGTCATTTCAAGTGCTTGGTCATCTTATTAACTCTTTTAAGGTATATTATAATGTGTCAATACCTTAGTCTCGTCATTAATCCCATTCATGAAGGTCTTATTTGTGTCTTGGAGAGTTTAAGGTTTATTAGCAAAGTAGGCATCTAACATGTTTATAAGCTATTAAAATATTTTTTATCCATAAAACATGTTTATCTAGGATATTTTCAACATTAAATAAGAGGTGGGTTCCTTAAGAAATCAATAGAGTGAAATATAACATAGAAATACACTTGCTAATGGCTTGGAAATCAATTTTCAATGTGAAGATGGTCAGTTCATGTCATAAATGAATGGTGTCAAGTTTATCATATATTTTCAAGGTCAAATCAGGATTTTGGTAGTGCTTACAAGTCTAAATTACACAAAAAACATTCCATCTTCTCCATCGACCTCTTTGCAAGTGAGTGAAGACCATTTTCAAGTGCTCAGTTCATGAAGAGGAAAGAGAGTTGGGTCCAAATAAAGAGAGATGGATACAGTGATATTGGGGGTTTATATGGGTTCCTTTTCCCTTAAAATTATATTAATTACTTTTAGGATTTAAGGGTTATGGTTTATGAATAATCGTCATCAAAATAAGCAGCCTAAAACCCTCATAAAATTCCACATTGAAGGTTTTTATTGTCCCAAAGCATTTTGGTGTTAATGAATGCACATAGATGGTTTTTTGGATCTGTATGGGTATACATAGTCATAAAACATAATCTTCCATCAACAATGGCACGTGTGAGCAATCAAAATGACAAAAATGTTGTGTTTTTGTTGGTTTTGAAGGTGGCGGGTAGGGTTTTTGATGTTATAACATCCTTAAAATAGAATAAGTTGTGATTGAGATTAAAAACCCATCACTAAATATACCAATAATTTATATCCCCTAATGTCTCCTATAAGTATCCATAGGGTCAAATTTCAAAGAGATTAGTAAAGCATGTTGATAGTGCATAAAACTACCTATAACTAGTTATCAAAAGATCCATAGAAAACATTTAAACATGGTATTGGAGTGAATATTTGATACATGGTTCCATTAATAGTATTTTTTCATTGTTTAGGAATGGTTATTACACCAAATAATTTATCTAAGTCATTCAAATGATGCTTTTATCAAGAGCTCGTTGTAGGAGGATTTAGACCTTTTGAATCTAAATGGAGCAATGTTGATTCTAGGTTTTGTTCCTCAAGAAACCAATATGAGAATTGGTTAATTTTGGATATTAGTGACCTATATGGATTAAATAATCATATATAAGGTTAAAAAACACACTCCAAAACACCTCTAATGGAGGATTGCATATGGGAACTCACTACCATGATTAGTTTGCACACTGTTACAAGGATTCATTTGCAAACAAGAAAGAAACATGCATAATAAAGAATAAAATAATGGTGACGGTGAAATTAAATAAGTCAAAATTCACTCATATATCCCATAAAACACTCCCATTTATAAATTTAGTGCATCTACAAACCTAAATGTGCACCTACAACCTTCGAAGGCAAAGGAGATGGTTGCATGAGAAAACATTTTTTAGGGTTTGAGAAGTACTAAAGGTGACATGAGAATTATATTATTTCATGGTGGAGATAATAAATATTTATTTAAAACCTATCAATGGATCAAACTATCAATATCACTCTTGAAATGAACTTGCATGGTGCATACCTAGAAAAACTAGTCTAGTGCTTGCAAATAAAAATTAGGCCTTTGGAAGCATTTGAGGTAATTCAAAGAGTTTTTGAGATATAAAATTGATAGAAAGGATAAATTGATACTATAAGTATTAAAATACCAATAATAACATTGTAAATTTCTTAACTTGAGGGGAATGTATACCTACATGTCTTTAGATTTGTAGGTCCATATTTTCAAGTAAGTGACAAACATGAATTATGAAGTTTAAAGAGTAAATGAAGACTAATAACCATGATTATTTTTTGGTAAGGTCTATGGGATGTATAAAAATTATTATCATTTATAAAAAAAACATTTATTTGAACCTCAACAAGTGTCAAACCCAAAGATCACCTTCAAGCCTTCTAAAGAGCTTCTTCTAGGAGCCTGCTTCCAAGAATCCAAGAGAATATATAATGATTTTCACTAGGATGGTCATTTGAATGGATATATGATTATTTTAGAGCAATTAATTCACATTTAAGATATTTAATAATTTTATATATCAATTAAAAAGTAAAAAAGACATCTACAACCCACGTGATAGTCCACAATGCACACATAATTCTACCGTTTTGCTTGGTGGGAGTTCATGGGAATTAATAATTCAAAACCAATGGTTGGATGAGTTTAATTAATGTGGGTTAGACTTTTTTTTTTTTATAAATTCCATGGAACTCTCCTAGTCTATATTTCTTTGTTCTCGGCCTGCTCAGGTCTATGTTTTTACCACATAGGGCTAGGAAGCTTGTATCTTTCATAACTTGAGTTTTAACAAATTAAATTTTATAAAAGCAATCCATCATACGTAATTTAATGTTCCCAAAAATATTTTACATTTTTTGGAGTAGTACTATATGGCCTTGTATGGTGCATAGTACCCTAGGCTGGTTTTAGGCCTAATTAATCCTAATTTGGAAAGATATGTGTTTAGAAAGTGGGCTTGCCTTGAGAGTTAGGTCATAAAATTTTGTGTGAAGATGAAAGGAGATAAAGGTTACTCAAATATATATTATAGTTTCTTTCAAATTTTTCATATCTCTCAAACCAAAGATCTTTTTGTCCAAATGAGGTTACAAGGAGTAGGCCTCAAAGAGAGAAAATATGAGAACTATGAAGAAAACTATGGAACAAAGGTGGAAAAATGGAAGGATGTGGATGTTAAATAGGTTTCCAAGGTATTTAGACTCCAACAAAATGAGTTGGAATTTCTTAATCATTCCAAGAGGTAGTTTAAAGAACTCAAGGATGAGTCATCAAAGCAAACATAACTCTTACTCCACCTAGAGAATATTATCATCAAATGGAGTACACAGATGTTGAAGATAAACTTTATAACTGTTATTGGATCACTATACCTCTCTTGTCTCTATATCTCTTCTTCTTTCTCTTAGATGTATGACTGATTTTGGCATTGTAATGGATCCTTCTTCTAGGAGTATAGTTATCCCTACTCTTTTATATGCCTATTTATTAAAAATATGAATAGTTTTACCTCCTCTTATGTTTGTATGTAGTATCTACCTTGAAAGGTTGATATGATAAATCATATATTAATTTCATTTTTTTTTCCTCATTCTCTTTACCTTCATGCATTTTTCCTTATTATTTCATGTTGTAAAGAGTGTCATCAAGGTATTTATGGGGTTACAAGTGGCAAATATCTTCCCTTCTAGTCTCACTTAACTTTACCACTTTGCAAATAATTGATATGATAGGGTATCTCTAAGATAAATGCATGTTTTTTTCAGTCTTATAGGTCTTAGTGCACATGCAAATCAATGGTAGTCGTCATAACATTTGGTGTATCACCTCCATTTTAGTTTATAGTTTTGCTTTCTCCCTTTTCCTTACAAGTGGTACATTTGGTGATAGTTATTAAGTGATAAATCAAGCGATATAGCCTTATCTATATGTTTTTTTCAACTTAAAGGTCACCCATAACCTTCGAAGAGTCCCCATGTTATCACTTAAGTGAGGAGGATTGAATACCCTCCTCAACGGTGCAACTTTTGTTGATAACATTTCTATCAAACCCAACAAGATAAGATATTTCATTAATTGAAGATTTATAGGTGATGTTATTTAATATAATAAAATTTGGAGGTATGGAAATAAGCACCAATGATGAATTTGATTTCATTAAATTTGTTTTAGTATCCAAAATATTCTTTTTAACAATTACTCTCTCTATTTTTCCATTCTCATGAAGTGTTATGGTTTAGTTTGGAGTGGATTTCAATTTTACTCAAGTTGGTGAGACATATCAAGCCTATGTTGATTAATACTAGTATCATGTTGATCCTTACAACCAACATAATGATCCATGTCACTCTTATGTAGATCTATATCAGTCCTACAATGACCTTACATACCCTGCAATGACTCTAGCTACCAATATGAACACCTTTTCTATCAAGAGTATTTTCCTCCCTTCCTTCCTCATCAATCTTATCAATCTTGACACCAACAATATTTAAGGTATAAGGATGGGTATATAGATAGGAAAGTTCAAGCTAATATATAGAAAGACTCTGAGGTGCCAATGAGAATACTAAAGAATGAAATTTAGTAATGAGAAATGTTGGCCCCATAATTTTGCCTAAGTTTTATACCATTTTGGCATGGAATTCGTACAACATGGAAGGACCATGGTGCAAAAGGACCTTGACATGGGATTACCATGTTGTGAAAGGAACCTAACGTGTATTTAATAGGTGTAGAAGTATTGTGGCATGGAAGTTACATGGTGTAAAAGGACAACAATGCAAAGGAAATAGCATGAGAGGACCTAATTAGAAGAGAATGAGTCACAAGGAACTCAAGGATGTAGGACTCAAAATAAAAGTGGTAGACTAGGGGAGTGTGTGGGAAGTGAGAGGAGTTGGAAGAATGGTTTAAATGGGTCACTCCAAGCTTATTGATATGAAGTTTTACATCAGCCTGCAAGGATAGGTACACATGATAGCAAATATATAACATAGAGTGAGGATATAGGGGGTATAGAGGCCCAAATATTTAGGAAGAACGAATTGTTAAGATGCATGAATCTTAGTTTGTTGAAATTTTATTAGACAACTCTTTATGCCATTAATGATTGTGATCACTTGATCAGGGAAAAACAATTATAATTACCCTAGTCGTAAAGCATTGTGAGGATAGATGGATGGATGAATGAATTATAGAATGATATTATGACAGATATTTAAGCTTAATATATGACTTAGCAAGTTTTATCTATTTGTGTTACAATGAGTGATGGTAAGAACTAAGTGTTGAATTTTATGGGAGAGATACCTTATCTTATTTTATTTTCTATAAACTTAATACTAATAGAAGATGACTATAATCTGTGTGATGATATTAATCAAACCTTGAACTCATAGTATTAAGGTAGTATGTTCATGATTTTATATAATCTTTGTTTAGCTAATATAAAGAGAAGAATATGAACAAGTTATCTAAACTGTGTGATAAAACCTATGGGAACCATTTCTTTACCATGCACCTCAGGTGAGGGCACAAGACCCAAATCATACATGAAAGGCATAACATGTTAGGTCATTAGGATAGACTTCAATGTTAGAGCTAGAATTAACTAAAATAACCCAGCATTTTAGATTCATTTTTTTGGACCCAAAACACTTGAATCATAGTAATGGAAAAATGTTTGAGCATATTACACTAGAAAATATAGAAGAATGGGTTACTAGTGTTGAATATAATTTTACAATTCCTTATCTTGAGCTCAGAATATCCACACGATAGTGGGTAGAGTAGAATCTCTATAGTCCATTGGATGACATATTATTTTTAGAGGTCCTAATTTACTTACATCCTTGGTTGATAGCATATGCTCAAGGGTGATCAAGGAATATTGGAAGGAGGTAGTCTTGGATGCTACAATGACAAAGGGTTTCAGCACAACTAAGATCATGATGGAGGTGAGCAGCCAAATTTTGGTGGAAAGGAGTTCTAAATAGATACATTTTGGAGTATATTGTAACTACTTATTCATGCCCTAAAGAAGCCATGTTCTAGTTCCTTTAAGAACCACGTTGTCACTATCTTAAGTTTTTTTGCTTTTGAAATTAAGAAGTTATTTATTGATCATGGACTAGAAACTATACCAATAGAGAGATACATCTTATTTTGCATGAGCCACACATTTGGAAGGGGAGAATAGGAGTTTGTACAAGATTTTGGGTTCAAAATGGTAGCCAGCTAGTGTGTATTATAGAAATGAAAGTATGATGAAAATCTGAAAAGGATTATAGGAGTTAGTACTATGGTAATAGACTGGGAGAACTCAAGTAGTACTATTATGAGCCACAAGGAAGTGGAAACACATGACAAAACC
Source organism: Torreya grandis (assembly GCA_037957365.1). Lineage (NCBI taxonomy): Eukaryota > Viridiplantae > Streptophyta > Pinopsida > Cupressales > Taxaceae > Torreya > Torreya grandis. The sequence goes on along the minus strand of JARHVA010007987.1, from coordinate 557,576 downwards.
ATCACTTTTGATTCACATTCTATTGCCATTTTATCCTATGAATTAGAAACACATTATATGGTAGGAACCAAGGAATCAATTCTGAACCAACTAGGTTCCCCACCATAGTGAACACTCTTGATTTTGAGTTAGATGGAGTACACATATGAAATTACGATATAGACAATTTGGAATAAAAAATTGAACCATTAAGAGATACTAAAATTGATCCTTTTGATGCTCATTTAGACTTAACACTATCTTTCCCTTTTCAAGGAAATCTATGGAAAAATTGGGGATGCCTAGTGGACCTAGCCTTCAAAGAAATAATACATACCCCAGCTTGGTTAACCAATAAGCTACCGTATCACATACCACAAGCACTAATAGAGGAATTGGAGGAGGACTAAGAGGAAGTGCAGGAGGAAGTGGACTTCCTCCTCAAGGGATAGGGGTTGGAGCTTCCCCACAACCAACCATTCAAGCTCCTCTACCAATGATGATTTACTATCAAAAGACACTACACTTACTAAATATCGAGGAGTGGAGAATACAACAGAGCATGTCTATAAATTCAAATTAATTTGCAAGGCATAAGGTATCACCTCTTCTAAACATAAGGCCACACATTTGAAAATTACACTTTGAGAGCACATGCATAAGTGGTACCAGAAGTTCAACCCTTAGCCAGAAGTGGTCAACTTTGATCAACTTAAAACATCCTTCCTACAGGAACTTGACATTCATAAATTTGAGAAAAAATGCATAACAATGTTGAAGGACATAAAGCAAGGACTTGTTAAAAGTGTGCATAAATATGATGTAAATTTAAAAACATTAATGTCAAAACTATCATTTGAAATTAATGTTTCTCAACATGCATAATGGTCTATGGGTAGATTTATATTACCCTTTCGATGAACCTTGTCTCACAAAACATTCACTAGCCCATGCGAGGCTTTAGAAGCTACTCTCCATGCTAAACTATTTAGAAGAATTGACACTAGGATCATTCCCTTTATGGAAAAATATATAGCATCCATGTCATCACAACTTGAGAAGTTGATGGCCAATAATGCACATGAGACACACAGTGGGGTTTGGTACAATGATTATGCATTTGAAGGGCATACACAAAGCTATTATTTATGCAAGAACATTCATGCAGTACTTAAACAAACATGTAAAATATTTCATGAGGAAAATGATGTCTACTCTTTTCCTCTTCTTTAAAAAGCTATGCACATTAAGGTGTCTAACTATTTCATGATTTTTTATGCCTACACTCATGACACTAATGGATGGCATTTGATCAATGACATCCATGAAGCTTAAGCACGTGGCACATGCCAAACCTTTGTATCAAATATTCAAGACAATGGTGGACACCATGGATGAGGAAGAGGGAAAGTATGAGGAGGTGGTTGTTTTCCACCTAGGACCTATTATAAATGTGTGTCTCTAGACCACTATCAAAGGGATTACCCAGGTTATCGAACATGCACTTTTTGTAAAAAGGACCACAGACTAGAAGAGTGTCCTAACTTATGTGGTTATTACAAAGGATATAAATGAAAAGGATGGTGATATTATTTTAATTAATAAACCATAGTGGTGTGCATGCCTAACCATCCCTATAGTTCAACAGGTAAACATTACCACTCATAGTGGGGGATAGACCCAATCGATAGCTAATCCTATCAAGAAAGTGCAATTGGAAGAACCACAAGCTAGAAAGGATCTCGATGTTCATCAACAAAAGGATGTCCTCCAAGATGTGATGGTAATCATATGGGAACTTCAAGGAGAGATTTAGTTCCTTAAATATAAATACATAATGTAGCATGCGGTTATGAAAAGGGAAGTTGAACCTCGACATGTGGCACAAGATGACTTTCATGAACTATGAAAGTGAGTGCTAGATGAGGATATTATCCCACATCTTAGAATTTAGATTAAAATTCAATCCCAAATATCAAATTAGGTTCACCTTCATGTCACTAGGCTAAGTGAAGACCATTGTTTAAATCATGCTCAATGAAAAGACACTCCTACTTCCTCTACTTCCCCAAAAAATAAATAAATATTGGTTAATGATGCCATTGATGGATAGGTAATATGTGATATACTAGTAGATAATGGCTCAAAAGTTAATTTCCTCACCAATGACACTTGGCACAAAATATCCAATCCAACATTACAACCTTTACCTCATGTCTTATTCATGGAAAATAAGACTCATGCACACCCTATTGAGGTCCTTAATAACACAATATTTGACATACTTGGAGTGTTATTCAAAGCAAATTTTGAGGTTTTGGAGCTAGTTGAAGCTAATTATTACCTAGATATATTGGGAAGACCTTGGTACTATGATAATAATTCAGATTTAGCCTTTAATAAGTGCTACATTCATTTTGAAAACACTGATTAATGTATTGTAATACCAATAGATCAATCACAAGTTTCCCCTTACATAGAGCCTATCCATGTTGATGAACATATTAACCATATCTATAATGTTACTGGAAGGAAATATGACCAATGATATCCCACTCCATATGGATTTCTTCAATGGTTAGATACTCAGTCCATCTCTGACACTACCAATAAAGTGTGTAATGTTTGGGCTCATGGTGACAATGACCTCACTAATAGAGAATACAGTTCCATGAATATCCAATAGAATGTCCCATGTAAGTTTGATAAATGACATAGGTTCATTCACTTTATCACTAGAAAAGTCATGAGGGGACCTATCATAGAGATACAACCTAAAAGACTTGATGAGTCTCCAATGTTCCATAGGTATATGGAAGTCCAAGACTTCATCCAACACCTTGAATAATTTTACCACACTTATGAAGAGAATCTTTGATCATTGGGTCATATCTTTGATGGCATAGCTATACAATGGTGGCAAACCCATTGTGAATAAATCCTCTAGTGGGATCAAGTATGCTTAGCCTTACACCATTGGTTCCATCCTAATAACAAAGTAAAGGGAGCAGTCAACTACAGTGTAATACAAGCCCTTAAGCCCCACATCAAAGCTAGTGAAATAATGTGGTGAAATGATGAGTCCTACTTATCAGAATATTTATGGGTACATGCATTTTATGGAAATTTATTCACTTGGGCATGAGCATGGTACATTCATGAAGAAAGACACATGGGTACTAGGTTTTTGTATATGCTAAAGGAGAACATGAATTTGACACTATCCTATTATTCACCAAGAATGGATTTGTATCTCACCCTTCGAGCTATGAGTGAAGCAGTAGTAGGTGACCTATGTCCTATGGAAGTACATCTAAGGATTATCCATTAGGACCTTGAGGTTTTGATACACTTATTCCATGAACCATCAATACACCAAGTAATTTCACCTGCACCAACCCTCAATTTGAACTAATGTGAAGAAATTTTTCTAGTAAAATAATTGCTTGTATTATAAGATGGAGAAAGAGAAGGATCCACTCCCCTTGAACCATTTTCAAACCATTTAGATATTCCTATAGACATTGGCACAATAACTATTCAGGACCTAGGTGTTGATACACACAACCCCTATCATGGGCCTACTTAGATTGTTATCATAATATCAACTCAAAACATAGACCAAAGTTGGATATGATAGGAAACTATTGGACTGACACAGAGAGTACAAAAATCTTTGAATTGCTAAAATAATATCAGGATGTCTTCCCCATGAACTATAGTGATATGAATGGAGTCCACAAATCCTTAGGGAAGATGAATATTAAGCTAGTTGATGGTTCTTGACTAATGTAAAAATGCCTATATAGGATAAATCCTAATCTCTAGGAATGTGTTAAAGAGGAGATTGACAATATGCTACATGGTGATTAGTATAAAAAATATGGATGTATCCATATCTATGTGGATTATTGAGTGCTCAATGTAATTTGTGTAACAGATCCCTTTCCAACACCATTCACAGAGGAAATCCATGAAGGTATTGATGGTTATGAAGTGTAATCCTTCATAGATGGTTTTTTTGGGTACCATCAGGTCTAAATAGTTGAATAATACCATCCCAAGACAGATTTAACCACTAAATGGGGATTATTTTCCTCTATTATTCCCTTTGAGTTTAAAAAATCCCTAACAATGTTTTCATGAATAGTAGTTGAAGCCTTTAAGGACTTCATCCACAAGTTCCTCCAGGTCTATTTGGACAACTAGATAGTATATGGTTTGGTCAAGGACCATTGTGTTAACCTCAAACTTATGATTGAGCATTGTTGGGTCTTTAAAATATCATTAAACTTAAAGAATTTCCTATTTTTGACACCTTTTGGTATACTCCTGTGGCATATTATTTGTAAGGAATGATTCTTGGTAGTCCCAATAAAGGTATTTATTATTCTTTGCATTGTAGCCCCCAAAACGTAGCATAATGTCCTCACCTTTTTAGGCCACGTGGGTTATTATATAAATTTCATTTATGGTTATGGAAATATTACCATGCCTATATTAGAACTTCTAAATCAGAATGAGCATTTCATATGGACTTGCTCTTATGGGGAGGCCTTTGAAACACTCAAGGAAAAGTTGGTCACTACTCCTATTCTCTAATTACCTAATTGGACAAAGACATTTCATGTCCATATTGATGCATCTGGCATGGTCATTAGTGTGATTCTTACACAATGAGGTGAAGGTCACCTAGGTTACCCAATCTACTTTGCCAATAGGAGGCTCACACTAGTGAAAAGAAACTATACCACTACAAAATGTGAAGTGATGTCAAAGGTCAATGCTTTGTAGAAGTTCAGGCAGAACCTATTAGCCACTCCTTTTATTTTATATATATCATAAGGATTTAAAGTACCTTGTCAACAAAACCCTACTACATGTATGAATCTATCACTAGATATTTTTGTTCCCAAAATTCTAGTTTTTGATGATGGTAAAACCTAGGAAAGCCAATTGTCGACCTAACCACCTTTTGTAAATTGAGAATAGAGAACCAATATACACCATAGATGATGATATTCTTGATGTACAACTTTTTTGCATTACATATGTGCCTAAATAATTGGAAGACATTACGAAGTTCTTAAACACTAGTTCTACACCTCACTATCTCACCTCGCAAGCCAAGAAGGAACTCATGGTGCATACCGTACCTTTTCATCTTATGATAGGTGATCTTCACATTGAGGTACTTTGTGAAGTTTATGAAGGTATTATTAGTGGACACTATACTAGAGTGGCTACCATGAAGAAGGTTCTGCTAGTTGGATTATGGTGGCCAACTCTCTTCCAAGATGCTAAAACATATGTTAAGAAATGTGACATATGTCAATTCATAGGAAAACCTAATCAAATAGATTATATGCCATTAGGACCCATCCATTCTCAATAACCCTTTGAAAAATGGGTTATTGATTTTTTTGGTCTTATCAATCTAGGATGATGATGGATATGTTCTTGGTACATCACTGCAGCAACTGACTATCTTAAATGGTGGATTGAATCCATGTCAATAAAGGATTTTACTACTACTACTACTACTACTACTACTACTACTACTACTACTACTATGAATTTCATTTATGAGAATGTCATAACTCAGTTTGGGTGCACCTTGAGTTTCAGGAGTGATTATGGAACCCACTTTTTGCATGAAAAAATTCACATCTTGCTAGCTGGATTCATGATTGCATAGCACAAAATAACCCCATATCACCCATAAGATAATGAAATTTTTGAATCTTTCAAAAAAATCCTAGGTACCACTTTGATAAAGATATGTAACATTCATTGAATAGATTAGGATGATAGGGTGTATGCAATTCTATGGGCTTACCAAACAACTTACAAGTGCCTAAACAAAAGCACACCATTCAACCTGGTGTATGGCAAGGAAGCCGTCCTACTAATAGAGTTCTTGGTATTATCTTTGTATATCATGTGTGTAGGATAACTAGATGAAGAATCATCTTTAAAATCATGCCCAAACACTCTATTGTAACTCATCAATGCTCGATTCCTCACTCATTAGAGTCATGATGTAGATTAATGAAAGAAAAAGGCATGGCCATATAAAAAATAAAACATTTTTTCTAAGAATGAAGGTCTTATTGTACGACTCTAAATTCATGCGCCACTCAAGTAAGCTATGCATATAGTGGGATGTCCCTTTTATAATATGTATCATTATACCTACTAGAGCATTTTGGCTACAAAGGATGGATGGTTAGTTCCTTCCTAGGAACTATAATTGAAGCTAGCTTAGGTTGTATTTCACTTTGGAATAAATGAAGTTTTTGTAATCAATAATTATTATGCCATTAGTTTAGGATTTACTGATTTCAAGAAAAGCACTACCTTTCTTGCACATAAAATTCCCTTTCTATAATTTTATTTTATAAGTTTTTGTTCTTTTCATGGAAGACCATGACATGTTTTAGTATGGGGTAAGAAGTCAAGTTTAAAAAGGAAAATATGAAAAGTGTGAAAGTTACTTAGGCATGTGAGTTACATGGGTGCACAAGTTATTAATGGCATGCAAGGTGATAAAGGCATTCAAGTCATTTAAGGCACGAAGGGGTAGGGTTCCCTCCATAAGCAATAAATTTAAAAGTGACAGTTGTCTACCACCTTAAAAAAAGCACACAATACAATTGTCATCCATTTCAAATAAAGGCATGAGATAAGACGTGTCATTAATGCAGAGAGAAGAGTTATGGAAAAAACATGCCAATGACATGATGGCATAATAACATTAATGCATTAATTTCAAAAAATAAGTATCCAAATACGGTAGCTATTTAAGATCTTAGTTAAATGACATGAAGAGATTGGTGATGGAAAGACATTAATGAGGGTAAACCCCTCTTGGATCCTATAAAGTACAATGTTAAACTAATTTCATACTTTACTTCATGTTTACTTTTGAATTAATTAAGTTGATGATAAAGTGACTACCAAAACTGAAGATCAAGTGGCTACTAGAGCCAAGTTAATCAAATCATGAGCAAAGTAAAGAGTTTTCATATGCTTAAAAAACCACGTAGGTTAATACCAATTTTAGAAGAGAGATTTTGAGTTTGGTTCATTAGGAAAAGCTTTAGTTTCAAAAGTTGCAGGTTGCGAGTCCACCATTAAAGGGTGTTTAAGCTCAAAAAACTAAAGTAATAATCTACAACCACGTATTCCTTTGGAAATTTTGGATGGCTACATGTTAACCTTGAGGCTCCTTGAATAGTAATGTGGCCTAAGAAAAAGGCCAAAAGACGTGAAAACTTGCTAAGAATACCAGAAGAAGAGGTGAGCGAAAGAAATTGGGTTCCAATTAGGGAAGAGACCCTAGAAGAACAAGTGTAGCACCCAAAAGAATAAGTGCATAGTGTTAGAGGAGAAGAGGAATAGTGCATAGAAGAAGGAAAGGAAAGTATGGTGCAAAAAGTGAAGTAGGCATAGTAATATTCTATGTAGAAAGCTCAAGCATCCTACTACTGTCTCTATTAATTAAGGAAATATAATACCCTAAAGTAGTGTTACACATGGAGTACTAGGTATCTAAGGTCTCTAATTGTACTGTATTTTATTATAATCACCGCTAACCTTAGAATGAGGTTGAGATCTAGAATGATTACCAGGTGGAAACTACTAACACTAGAAAACAACCAGTGTATGATCTCATGATCTTCAACCAGGTGGATGTTATAGGATTATTCCACCTATTCAAATTACCATATTTTGGTAATCCCATGGAGGAAGTTAAATTCCTCATTTTGTGCATCCATGAGGACTATATCTACTTCATTGGGAACAACATGAAGATCACCCCTAAAAGAATTAGTAGGGTCATAGGACTATAATTCTCAAGATTGAGCCTAACTAATGACTTGGTTAGCACTAAGGAGATACAAAATACCACCATGGTGCTGATGTATCAAAAGTAGGGCCATGTCATACATATAAAAAACCTACAAGATCCTACACTTTGGGTTGTGGCATGGATCATAATGACTAAGATCAAAGGGACTGATCTTTGGTAAGAGGTTGGCATGGTGCACATCTACATATTTCATCAAGCTTCATAAGGGCTGAAGTATAATTAGGCTATGTACTTCACCCAAAATATTGTTAAAGATACAAAAAGCACCCAATGAGAGTAGAAGTATAGGTTTCCATGTGGAAAATCCTCACTTTATTGGTTTCTAATGAAATTGGGGTGACAAACTATAGTTTTGGAACACTAAAGTGGGTGTACACAAGTCCCACACTAAATGCTACAAGGCATTCACATGCTCGGATCACATCACCCCATCATACAAGATCAAGATGAGGTACTAGTTTGATGGGATGAAGGTGGTGTTTTGGGATGAGTGGTGAATTCCCAAGGACTTGCCCACTTTAGCTATTGAATATGCCTAGTTTGCTATAAAGTAGCACTTCTCCCTCACACATATCTGAATGAACCCATCTGGAGAGCTCTCAGCATGGCTTAAGTTACCATATGACTTCTCGATGTGGTAATTCATAGACTCCATTAATAATATATATGACATGTAGCCTATCATCTTCTAAGCTAAAAGCATAGACTTGAAGATTCACACCCTCCATAAGTTATATATTTATCTAGGCAAGAAGGCCTACATAGAGAACATGGAGATAGACATGACTGACATACAAGTCAATCAAGCATTGGTCAAGGATCAAATTGATAAACTATTCTAGATGTTTCACCCCCAGAAGAACCCATAAGGAGGAGAACCTAAGGAAAAACTTACCTTAGCACCACCTCTAAAGAATAAGAATTTGAATGTGGGCACCAGTCCCCTAAGAAATGATAAAAGACTATAAAATCACAGTCCTATAAACGTATGGTATCCTATCCCTCTATGCTAATTCCACTTCAACCTTCACCATCTCCATGTTCATCTACATATCCCTACACTTTTCCATCTCCTTCACACTCTATGCATCCACACTCTTCACTTATGCACTCTTCATATCCCCAACCTACTCCCCCCTTTCTCCACCACCTTCTCCACCTCCACCTCTACCATTTCCACCTCCACCTTCTCTACCTCCACCACTATCTCCCCCAAGTGATGATAATTCAATATTTTCCCAACATCATCCCCAAAGGTAAGCACCCCAATAGGAATTTCTTGAGGTGAAGGTCCATAGCTTAGGTTTGGATTCCAAGAAATCTCCCTTCCTAGTGTGGGAGGAGAAAGTTTCCTCTGATGACTCCTTGCTTGATGTTGAAACAAAATATGACAAGGAGAGGGATGGTTAAGAAGAAATAAAGATGGCCATTAGTAGTCATAAGGAGGTCAAGTTTTAGTGTGACCCAAGTAGGGGGGAAAGACGGATCGAGATAGAAGAGCATGATGAAGGTGAAATGGGTAATACACACAAACATTGTTAGTTAAGTGTTCAATAAAATATGATCTATATTTGGCCATTCTTAGTCTCTAAGGAGGTAACTCTAGATACAATGAAACAAGTGTCCTTCTTACTTGATATGTATAATGAGGAGCATGAGTTTGAACTCCCATAGGATATTCATTCATTGAGCTCTAATGCTTCAACGCTACCCAAACCATTATGGGTAGATCCATAAAAGATCACCCCTCTTCTAACAAGCATCAAAAAATTTAAGTTAGGCATGTAAATTATGTGCAAAAATATTTTAATTAATTTTGATGTGCACAAGGTTGAAAGGAAACATGCCAAAGTTGTAGGCATGTACAATAAATAAGTTACAGAGGAATAAGTGCTCGTCAAGGAAGTGACCACATTAAAACAATATCTCTAAGAGGCCATAGAGGAAAAATTAAGGGTTTTAAAGATTTATAAAAAAAATAAATGAAGACCCAATGCTAGCAAATGTTGTATCCCTTGACGGAGATGCCATAGGAAAGATGGATACCCTAGTGAAACTAATAGTCAAACAATGCAAAAAGTAACTTGCACTATGAGACAAAGTATTAAATTTAGATTAATAGTTTACCATAGCTAATGACATCTGAAAATACACTATAGAAAGAGTTGCATAGGTTATCCCCATTTTATATGGCATTTTTGTGTGGCTAGCATGCACTAATAAGGTCTTGGAGGCTTGACTCCAAGCTAAAGAAGCATAGAGGTAGTAACTAGATAATGTTTTGCTCTTAATAAAAGATCACACTAAGTATGTAAAATCCTTGAGGGATGTATAGATGATGGAGAACAACATCAATAAACATCATCAACAATTGAACACAAATTTTGTAGCCCTCTGAGTATATGTTGATGAGGAGGTCTATACACTCGAAGATGTCTAGAAAGATGCCACTGCATTCCTAGACGAATAGGTCAAGAAGGACGATGAGACACCCAACCAACCTAAGGAGAGAAAATAATTTAATAAGGCCATATAAGGAATAATTGTGAAGGTTCTCAAGGTATTTTCCTATTGGGACAATCTAAAGAAGGAACTCAAGCAATCAAGGTTTGAATTTTTGGAGGATGCTAGTGTGACTTAGTCTAGGATGGACTAAGACCATAGTGTGGGGTGAAGTTGGCCACAAAATTTTGACTAAATATTGTTCCATTTTGGCATGAAATTGGCAAGGTGTAGAAGGAACATGGTGCAAAAGGACCATGGTGCAGAAGGACCATGGTGTGGGAAGACCATGGAATAGGAGAACCATGTCATAGAAGGACCATGGTGCATATTTTATAGGAATACAAGTACCATGGCATAAAACCTATGACGTGTAAGAGGACATTGGTATAAAAGAACTAATGTGAGATGACCCAACCAAAAGAGAATGAGTCATAAGGAACCTGAGGATGTAGGACTTGAAACAAAAGTGAAATACTAAAGGAGTGCATGGGAAGTGGGACAAGTTATAATAATGGTTCAAATGGGTCACTCTGACCTTATTGATAGGAAGTTTTTCACTAGCCTGCAAGGAGAGGAAAACATGACATCAAAGATATAGCATAGATCAAGGATATAGGGGGTGGAGAGGCCCTAATAATTAAGAACTGATTGTTAAGCACTATGAATCTTAGTCTATTGAGAGGTTATTGGCCAACTCTTTATGCCATTAATGATTATCAACACTTTTTTAGGGCAAAACAAGTGTACATAACCCACGTATAAACAATTATGATAATGGATGGATGGACGAATGAATTCTTAAATGATATTGTGATGGATCTCTAATATTAATATATGACATAGCAAGTTGTATTAATTTGTGTTACTATGAGTGATGTTATGAACTAAGTGTTGAATTTTATGTGAGAGATACCTTATCTTATTATATTTTCTAGGCACTTAATGCTAACATAAGATGACTATAATATATCTAATGATATTAGTTGAACCTAGAACTCATAGGATTAAGTTGGTATGTTTATGATGTTATATAATCTTCATTCAATTGATATAAAGAGAAGAATATTAAAAAGTTATCCAAATTGTATGAAAAAACCTATGAGAACCATTCTTTTTCCATGTGCTTCAGGTGAGCACACAAGACCCAAATATTTCATAAAAGGACCAATATGCGCTCTCATTGGGCTAGACTTGAGTGCCTATGCTGGAATTAAATAAAATAACCCAACAAAAAAGATGAAAATGAGAGTAGAGCTTGGCCAAATTTTCCTTATTCATCTTATTAAAAATCTATGATACTAATTACAATTATCAAAGAGTGAGTGGGAAACTTTTAAAGAAGAAAACCAATATGTCCTAACTAATTAAAGGATGGAGATAAAAGATTTAAATCAATGGATGGAATATAGGTTAGGAAGATGGGAGAAACTATATTTCCAATCCCATCAACCTCAATTATCCTCTCCAATCTGAATTAATTCCTCTTTCTTTCCAAGCCTCTTCCAAGCTATATTATATCATCAAAAACTTGAATCTAAGCAAAATCCTATACCTACGCAAGCTCTTTTTCCCTTTCATTCCCATCCAAAATTAGATGAAATAAGAGGTGTTAGAGGCCAAGATATAGACGTTTTCAATCTTATCAAGTCCTTCATTCATCCCTAAAATTATAACACACTATCAAGAGGAGGCTCTTAAGTTCAAAGTTTGAAGTTGGAAGTAAGTGGCAGAGTCATGGGGAAAGAAAGATGAAAAATGGCTAGGTTTGGAAATTGAAGCTAAATAGAAAATTTACCATATATCATCCCCTTCCATATCCCTTCAATCAACTCAAAATATTCCCATCATGTAATTCTATCCATTAATCCATCAAAGACAATAAATATGTCCTTCTGGTGAAGGTTGAAGACACAAGCACATCAAAATTTATGAGACTATTAGATGGATAGAAGGAAAAGAATGAAAAAGATATTAATTTTTTTCTCTCCAAGATCCTATTGATCTTAAAATAATAATATTCAAGAGTACCTACATAATTACCAATCCAAATCATGAACCCATTCATCCCAATCTATCAAATCGATAAATTTTCCCTCCCACCATCTCCCTTTTGGAAAAAGATCTAGTTGTATGGAGAATTGGCGGACAGTTAAGTGATGAAACTAATGCTCTAATTGAATATGATGAGGACACTTCAAGTGAACATGATGAATAACTCATCATTAGAACTCCCCTTGTTGAATAAAAGGGAAAATATGTCTTTAGAGATAAAGGTAAAAATGATATTGATAATGTGGGAACATACTTTGAAGGAGAGAACACTCCTAAAAGTGAACACAACTCAAATGAGATAGTTACAGAAGTTGCCTAGATAGTTAGTCATCTGAATGAGATCATGAATGATCAAGAATAATAGTTCTTAGATCCTCTTTATGATTTGGCATATCTATATACAATAGAGGAACATTTGGATATTTTTTGAGATGTCTCAAGTGGTAAAAATGAGGTAAAATCAAGTTTTTATTTCTCTCTTTTGATTGAAAATGATGGCCTTTTATTTAATTACAAAGAGGAATTGGTTGAATTGGAAATATAAGAATCTCAACGAATTATTTTCCTAGAGAGTTTTAATGTAAAGTTTGAATTTGATCTTGAGATAAAATATCTCCCAATTATATAAGATGAGGTCTTGAGTGGGCTTGAAATTTTTTCCAATGAGCATGAAGCAAATCTTGAGAGAGAAAAAGTGTATCTACATTATGACCACATGAAGGATTTTTACATTCTTGAGATTCCTACATCTCCTAAAGATAATGGTGAAGGGTAACTACATGGAGTTGGGGAATAGTTCCTTAGACATTTTCCATAAGATGATCACATTATTAAATAATATGATCACATTACTGACATATCATGATCACGTTATTTAAATTATGGCTTGGTAGTTACCAATCCATAATATGATCATGCTAATGTATAATGAGATCACATTAATATATAACATGATCACAATAATAGATAACATGATCATGTTATTATAAAAACCGTAACTTGACCGTGTTACTATTGTTTTGCACATCAAAGTAGTGAACCTGTACACAATGAGATTCTTGGTAAATAGATAACATGATTACATTCCTATTATTTTTCACATAGAAACATGTAGACATGCACATGAATCTAGCTTTGACTAGAAGCTTATATTTACTACTCTAAATGTCAAGTATAGGGAAATGTTATATTTATTTACTTATACATTAAATTTATTTTATTAAATATTATAAAATAGGGTTACCCTACATCTAATAGAGTTTCTCTCATAGTTGCATGCCTTATGATGTAGAAAATAATTTTTCAAAATCTAATTTGGTCAGTACTTAGGCATTTTCAAGGTCTAAGTATTAAGTATAGGGATTTCAGGACATAATTTTTGAAACTAATGTCCATTATCATTAAACATATAGTCAATTTTGAGGTTTTTGTGCCTTTCAAATTAATTCTTGGCATTTTTAGGAGTCCTAGATTTGTCAAAATTTAAGTTTTCAAAACACTCACTTTTAAATTTATGGAAAATGGTGTGATTGGGGTAGCATATCTCACATTAATAACCTACACACATCAAATGGCCATTGTGTGTTAATTTCACATATTCATCATCCCTTCATCATCCTTGATCACTTCTTACTCATGCCTCAACACCCCTAATCACTCTCTCATCATTCTTGATTGTCCCTAATCACTCCCTCATTAGACCTCACTATACATAGTCATCTTTAATCACCCCCTCATCATCCCTAATTACTCCCTCATTGACCCTCACAATCCCTCATCATCCCTAATCATTCACCCCTCATCCATCATCACTCCCTGATTGAACCTCACCATCTCTCATCATATTTAATCAATCTCTTATCATCCCTAATCACTTCCTCATTGGATCTCACCATCCCTCATCATTCCTAATCACTCTTTTATTGTCCCTAATCACCACTTCATCTTCCCTAATCACTCCCTCCTCATCTATCATTATCCCTAATCACTCCATTATTGACCCTCACCATTACTCATCATTTATAATCACTTCCTCATCCTCCTGGATAACTCCCTCATTGATCCTTACCATAATTCATCATCCTTAATCATTGAGCTTCATCATACCTTATAATCTCTAATCATTCATTCCTTATCCCTCATTTCCCCTAATCACTCCCTCGCCATCCCTTGTCATCCCTAATCACTCCCTCATCTACCATAGCCAGTCCCTCATTGACCCTCACCATCCTTCATAATGCCTATTGACTCCCTCATCATCTCTACTCAATTTTTCCTCATCCCTCCTTATCATTAATAACTCCATCCAATACCTTGATGGTTCTATTTTTTTTCGGTTTAATAATTCTACCTGAGGTATAAGTGGAGTGTTGAGTGACAATATAAAATATAAGACATAGTGATTAAAATAATGTGGTGGAAAATTTGAAACGTAACTATTTAACACCTCTAAAAAAATATGGGCCTATTAGAAATGATGTAATTCAAAATTTAAAATCTTTTAGAAAAAGAGAAGCAAATGAAACCACCATAGCACAAAAAAGGGCTAGTAAATCCTCACTAAGCTATGTAATTTCCAAAAATCAATGAATTGCTTTCCATATGAGGATATTTTATGATTTGAATAATTACATTGAAGGCCTTCTATTTGTATGTGTATTTATTCAATCATCAAACCAAAGAGTGTAAAATTATTTTCTAATGACTAAAACAAGTAGTCCAAGATTGGAAAGTGGTGCTTATTTCATAACTTCAATATTAAATCCAATGAAGAGTGTCACACTATGAGCTCTCTACTTTCACATTTTTAGAAGTGGGTACAAGTTATCTAGCACTATAAAAAGGTAAGTATATAATATATTATGAACCCAATGATATGGTTGGTACTAAAAATATTTGTACTTCCCCCAACAAGAAATTATATGAATTTAAAAATACTTTTTAATTAAAAAATGTATATCAATGGTGAGCCAATACACTTCATCATTTCCAATATAATTTAGAATAATTTAATTTATCCTAAAACATATTTTCAATAATTAAACTTGAAATTTATACATCATCAACAACCATATACTAGTGTATGATCTAATGTAGGCCTTGAGAAATGGATTGCCTAGTAGTATCACTTGGTGTATAAAATGAAACCTTTTAAAGATGAAATCCTTTATGAAATTTCACCATTAGAAGCATGTGATGTTTTACATGTGGTCAACCATATATTGACCATTAACTAGTAGTCTATGAATTAAATCCTTAAAATGTTATGATATATTTTCATGATCTAAAATACCATATGTCCTAGTTAGTTCAAAAGCTTTTAGTCATTAGTGATAGGAAGTGAAATATTATAGTAATAATTATACTCTTGATGGTAAAAAATAAATTTAATAACATACTTATGTCACCATATCATAGTGTGGTTTATCCAACAATAACAAAGACAAAATAATTAAATAATAAACTACTTAAATACGAGGATATATTTCAATCACCTAAATAAGTTCCTATATACTGTAAACTAAACAATACAATTGATTTGATCCCCTAAATACCCCTACCTCAAACCTATTTATTCAACATATCATTTCTATATAATGAATAGATGAAATGGTACATCCATGAAATCATGGATAATGTACTCATCATGCCCAAATCATTGCCTTGCAAAAACCCAACTATGCTTGTGCAAATGTTGTGAATCAATTTTAAAAATCTTAACAAGATTAAAGTGAAGAACTATTATCCTCATCTAAATATTAAAAAAAATTATACCATATCCATGGTGTATAAGTCATTTCCAAAATTTATCTTATGTTTGGGTATCATCATATTCATTTTGAACATATAGACATTTGGAATATGGTCTCAAAAATAAGGTAAGGATTGATTAGCTAGTTGGTTATGAATTTAGATTAACTCATGAAGAGAATTAATTCATTGAGATGTTGAAAAACATCCTCAGGTCATTTACCAATGCCATTTTTTCATCTACCTTGACGACATCTTAATCTTTATAAAACATGGGATGAATATCTACACAATGTTGAACTAGTGTTTCGCATTTTACAAAAAAACATATTTTTTATGATAACATTAATAAATGTTCAATTTTCATGAAAGAGATATAATATTTGGGATATATTATACACACAAGGAGTGAATTTGTGAACTTGACCAAGATTTAAGTCATATAGGAATGGGAAACACCAAAACATTTTGCATCTAATTCAAATATTCTATGAATTAAAAATTTATACAAGATTTTTTTTTTTTTAATTTTTATTTTGAACCAAGCTACCAAAGGTGGAACTGAATAAATTTTCATCTAGTCAACTTCAAAACAAACATAATTTTATGAACTAAAATTCATACTCTATTTTGTGTTAGAACTTATGTTACTTGACTATAAATTTAGAAGATCATCCAATTCATTCAGTAATAAAATTGACTATCAAAAATGGGTAGTGACAAAACAAAAAGTCCTAGAAAAGAGTTAATTTATATTATAATGGATTAAACAACATATTATTAGAATCAAAGATATCATTAGATTGTATACTTACATTAGATGATAAGGAAGTGATTAGGGATGGTGAGGGATGGTGAGGGTTAATAAGGGAGTGATTAGCAATGATGAGAGATGAGGAAATATTGATTAAAAATTATGAGGGAAGAGGAGGGAGTGATTATGGATGATAGGCTCAAGTGATTAAATATGTTAAGGGATAATGAAGGGCAATGGGGGAGTGATTAGGGATGATGAGGAATGAGGATAGAGTGAATAGGGATGAGAAAGAAATTAGGGCTGATGATGGATGAGAAAGGAGTGAGTAGGGATGATGAATGATGGGGAAGAAGTGATTAGGAATGATGAAGGATTGTGAGGGTCAATGGAGGAGTGATTATGGATGATAAGGGAGTTATTAGAGATGACTAAGGATAGTGAGGGTCAACGAGGGAGTGAATAGGGACAATGATGAATGATGAGAGAGTGATTATGAGTTATAAGGGATGAGTAGGAAGTGATCAAGGATAAGGGAGGGATGATGAACCCATGAAATTAATAAAAAGTGGTCATTTGATGTGTGCAGGTCATCAATATAACCTTCACTACCCTAATCACACCACTTTAGATCAAGTTCAAAGTGAGTAGTTTTGAAAATTCAATTTTGACAAACATAAGACTCCTATAAATGACATGAATCAATCATGAAAACACAAAAACATAAAATTTGACTATATGTTTACCAAAAATTGATATCAATTATAAAATTTATGTATTGAAGTCCCTAAGTTTAATACTTAGACCCTAAAAATGCCTAAGTAATGACTAGATTAGATTTTTAAAAACTATTTTCCACTTCCTAAGGCATGTAGCTATGATACCAATTGTATCAGATGTAGAGTGACCCTAATTTATTATATTTACTATAATAAATTTAAATGTAAACTTATACTTAATATTTATAGCACTAAATATACACTTTTGGACAGAGTTGCCTTCCTATGAATGTCCACAAGCTTTTATGCAATAAATAATAAGAACACAATCACATTCTTTCTATTATAATAATGTGATTACATTATCTATTAACTTAGATTTGCTCTATCTATATATTCACTACTTTAATGTGCAAAATAATAGTAATGAAATCACGTTATTGATTTTATAATAATGCAATCATGTTATCTATTAATGTGATCACATTATACATTAACTTGATTATGCTATTTGAATTTGAATTCAAATAATATGCCTTTTATCTTGGGAATGGATTAGATTCTCGAGCAAAATGCTTGGACCTATCAATCTATAGCCAATTCCAAGAGTTATGATAAAAACAATAAAATTAAACTTTGATCACCAAATAAACTATGAATTTCAATGGTAAAGTTAAAAAAATTAATACCATCATGATGAGAATGCTCTCCTCTTTCTAAAATTATGTTTTTTTATAATTTTTGGACTTATTTAAGGTTTCAAACTATGTTGATTTCTAACTTTACCTTTTAGGCCACTACATGCCACAAACATACATGCCTATACATGTTCATGTAATTCGTCTTTCATTGATCCAAGTGAGAAACAAGTTATATAGTCATAAATTAGGCCTAGTTCTACACATTCATAAATAAAAAACTATTTTTTTTGTGAGGTATTTAGGCATGTTTCACAGATGACTATCAATTTTTTTTTCAATTTTCAGGTTCTATTTACATGAAAAATTCATAAAAAAATATTCATTGAAAAAATATTAAAAATATAGGTCACAAACTAAAATATCTTATCTAAATTTTCACTGAAGTATTTCAAAAAATATTAAACCATACTCAAAAAATGGTGCACTACATAGCTGTATATCTATTCCATTTTCAAAATAAAATATGAGTTCTTCAAATTTTAGATGTTTAACTTAGTTATACTTAACCCATTTTTATAAAAAAATAGGGTTTTGGAAACTAGACTTGAATTACTACATTTAATGTTCTTACACCATCTCCAAATTTGGAGTCTATATATCTCAAATTATCTATAGATGTTCAAGTTTTTAAAATTTAAAGAAAATCATGTCCACGGGTTGGCTAATTTTTATCCCGCAACTTTGTCCACTTACCCTGAAGAGGTGTTTCAGGTTGTATCTCCTCGAGATTCTAGTCAAGAGGATGTTGAGAACATGTGACAATAACATTTGGACATTTTCAATGAGTTTGAGACTCTTAAAGGGTCTATATCCTCTATTGGGAAGATTGAATATGATTTTGAATTTGTTTTCTTCTTTGAAGAACAATATGAGATTTCCTAAGATGCCACTCAAGACAAAGCACATCATTTCATGGAGCCACTAGAGTCTAAAGCTTATGTTTCCCATATGAGTCAAGAGGTGATTATTTTTTAGGTCAATTCAAACTTAAAAGGGAAACATGAGGGGATTCTTGATCCACAAGATGAATTTGTTTTCATAGGTATCACATTTTTTATCAATAACTCATTTTAAAGTATGCCAAATGAGGGGAAAACAAAGAAGCTTAGCTCATCAAACATCATGTTCAAAAGGTGGCTTGCTCTAAATCATTATCCATCTCAGAGAGGAGGTGTTTGCAAAAATTTAACTTTTGATCAAGGAGAAAGAAGCCTTAAAGTTTATTGTATTTATTAGTGTCCTTATGTATTACTTTCCTTAAGTGATTATTAGCTCAAGTGTGTGTGTATTGGTTTAGTGTTGTTTTTTTTTCAGTGTCTTAGAGGTATATTAGTTATATTTGCTTATGCAAGGAATTTTCAATAAGGTTTAAGGTTCAATAAGATTTAAACTTGAGTGATGGTGACTTCATACCCCAATGGATGTATAAGGTAAATGGTTTAGATGCATATCAATCATGCAATCCTAGGAGGTCCCCAAAGCTGTTAGCCCAAATTAGCTACCATAAGTGGAGATAATTCAAAAAAATTATGAAAGTTTTATATTAATTGTGGATTTATTCAATATTAAATTATATGATTTATGAATTTTCAATTTAAAAAATAGTTGACATACATAACATAGAATGATTGAAATTATAATCGGAGTTACATCATAAAAAATAATACCTTTGAAATTATCAAATTAAACTATTACATATATAAATAATTGAGTGCCACTCTCAATTTAAAGACAATACTTTAAAATTATCTTAATACACCATTTATTCTTATTTTTATCCATAATTTTCTAGTGAGCATTATCCTTGCACCACTAATAGTAAATATATCAACTTTAAATTTTTCATCATTTAATCCAAGTAATATATTGTAGGATGATATGATTAGACTACCTAATGAATAAGATAATAACCATTATTTAAAATATTAACTATGATTAATAATAATAATAATAATAATAATAATAATAATAATAATAATAATAATAATAATAATAATAATAATAATTTAAAAACTACAAGTTAATTTTCATTTTCAGCATTAGTTTACCACTGATCAGTACATAGCTTTTGTGTATAGTGTGCAATCAGTTTACCATTGTCTGGTGTCATATGTCCATGCAAATATTTGAGAAAATGTATACTGCTTATCCATTATGTAGATAAAAACATTTTTTTATAATTAATTTAAGCTAAAAGTGGTGACAAATCAAATCCTATGCCCTCATAATAGCATACATGTATACAAATTTAATATTACTAATATAATTTTGACTTAAAAAAACACTATTATATTAATATACACATAGAATAGTTTTAAAAAATCATTATGTTAATGTTATTTTTAATTAAATTTAACTTTAAAAGAATGATCGTGAAGATAAATTAGTAGTAGTGTGGATTCCTAAACTTTTATTTCTTCATTGCTTTTTCAATTCCTACAATTTTCCTTTTACCCTTTTCCCTTCTTTTTCCTAATTTTTTTTATTTTGTATATATTTAAAATAATAATTATTATTAGATTAATACAAGGTTATTTAAGGCCCCCATCCATATAAAAAGGTTTAAAATAAATAATCTAGAACGCTTGAAACAAAGACTAGTGATGCCAACACAAAGGCTTGATAATCAAAAACCCAAAAATACCAAAACCAAAATTAGAGAATAAAACAAATCAAACAAGAGATTAAACATCCACATCCCTATAGATAATCAACATTAAACAACACAAAAATGGAGAACATCAGATAAACATAACATTAATCCTTAACACAGGGTGGTGCCTAATCATCTAGTTCTTTAATGAAGATGATTTCCCTACCCTTTAAATAATTGTTAGAGACTTCCACGAAAACTTTGCACTTGTGTTTATGCAAAGACCCTTTACAACCTTATTTAGGAACTATTATGTTGTAGATATCAATTTGGCCTTGAATCACCATTAATTGTGGTGATTTTATGAGCCATTAGAGGGATACTATTGAACCATGTACCACCAATTTTGATTATTTCTCAACCACTTCCACCCTATCCCTATTATGGCAGCTTTCCCTCCAATTCACTATCTCAGTAATCAGACTTTTTATCTACATCATGGGTGTCATAGTTAGAAATTATCCTTTTAAAGGGTCAGAGGAACATACTTTTTCATGCAAGTCTTCCACAAAGATCATTATGAGCATAAGCCAAGATTCTAAAACACAATAACTAGATAATAAAACCAAGCTCGAGCCATTCAAGCTAGTGAATGCCAATTTGGGGAGGGGGCCCAAATCATACTTAATAATGTCTTCTACTAGTCCAGTGTGATGCTCTGGCTTGACTCAAAAGGATGCCAGATTGGAAACCACCTCAATGTTGGAGATTAGAGCCATGACATTCAATGCAAATATAGTCACCACCTTGGAGTTGACACAACTATCGACCCACTACTCTAGATAATCAAGTCTTAGAACTAGTGAAATAATATCAAAAACCACCTCTGTCAGTACCCAAAAAATGTTTTTTAGTCACACCAGAGAAATTACTCCATCGAACACTATCTCATGGATAGAGCTTGCACCATAAACAACAGGGGTGGTGACAGTGATTACAACTCCACATTCCATACTAATAACAATAACACCCATGGATGACATGCTATACACTATTTAAAGTGCCAATTGGAGGGCCAAATGATTAACAACAATCACCATTTATCTTGCATCAAACATGCTAGAATAAAACAATTTAGAGTGATCATAAACCATTATGGAAACATCTCGATGCACCCGTGCTACAATTATACTGACACTTGAGTGAATAAACCTTATGCCCTTTGCATTTATTGAAGCATCAACTTCATGAGGGTAAACATGAGGGAGATTATGATGAAATATTTGGCATAAGATTTTACCCAAAATCCAAATTCATTGATAAGAATTGCCACTACTCTGCCAAAGAGACTACGCTAAACCTTCTCATTTTTTGATTGTTTTTTATAATTAAAAATAATAATTAAGAATTGAGGATTATCATCTCAAATAGAGAAGAGGAAGGGATGGCAAATCCTCCCATGTGTCTCGCACATTGTCTATGTGGCTCAATTCAACTTGGTCTATGCCACAGTTTGCTAGGAAGTCAACTATCACATTGGCTTCATGATAACATTGTTTTGGATCTATAGAAGTGAAGAGAGCCAATCTATCCCAAACACATGATAGAATATTATCTAGTTTCCATAAATTGGTAGCCATTTTTTATAAAGTAGAGATGATAATTTGTGAATCACCTTCGATGACTAGTTTAGTGATATTACATTGAACTATGATTTCAATCCTATTGACAAGTGTTTGCATCTCCACTTCATTATCAGTGTCATTTGGAATTTTTTTAGATAGTATTCAGATTAAAGATATACTGCAATCATGGATATCCAACTAGCCCTTGAATCCCCCAAATTTCCTCTAGAAGGCCCATCAAAATTTAAATTAAATGACCATGTAAGTGGAGGATTCTATGAGCAATTACACTTTCTTGTTTTTTTCCAATAACTACAATTGA
Organism: Torreya grandis; assembly: GCA_037957365.1. Taxonomy (NCBI): domain Eukaryota; kingdom Viridiplantae; phylum Streptophyta; class Pinopsida; order Cupressales; family Taxaceae; genus Torreya; species Torreya grandis. The sequence continues at coordinate 534,700 of JARHVA010007987.1, read as the reverse complement.
CCCATTAACATATTATTATTATTATTATTATTATTATTATTATTATTATTATTATTATTATTATTATTATTATTATTATTATTATTATTATTATTATTATTATTATTATTATTATTATTATTATAATAATAATAGATATAAATATTTATTTTTTATTATTTCAATCATTAAAAATAAATATATTCACAAATATTATAAGTTTCCACCATCTTTAAATATTGTACCAATATTTCACAATATAATTATAAATTCATAATTTAATTATAATAAATTATATAGGGTATTCTTGAATAAGAAATAAAAATATCTTAAATTAATGTTTAATTATGCTAAACTCTTCTGTCAAAACTTAGTTACAATAATATAATTTTTATCTTTGCAAAATTTCCATTTAGCATCATTAATTATTTTGATTTTTTTACCAATATGTTTGCAAGGAAATACACTAATGTTTTCGTACCTTTCAAATACCATATTTAGCTTTTGTCTTAATATTGTATGTTTGTAAGGAAACATATTAAGTTTATCTTACTTTTCAAATAACCTCTTTAATATAATTTACATTTAAATGGAATAATATAAACCTCAAATGTAATGGCCCAAAAAAATTCAACATGAGTGTTAAGGATCTTGGTTTATCACTCAATTAACATGAGTGTTAAGGATCTTGGTTTATTACTCAATTATTTTAGATTTGAATTAGGAACTTGATTTATCATCAAATTATTCTAAATCCAAATTAAGAACTTTATTTCCTATCAAATTATTCTAATAAGATTAAATTAGGAATTTGAATTATTATCAAATTATTCCAAAATGATATTTTAATAACTTTTTCCAAAATTTAAGAAAAAAAAAATGATAATATATTAATAATTTAATTTAAATTTTTTTTAATAAAACAAATATTTTCCAATTTTTAATATTAAATTTAAAAAGTTAGATTTATTTGTATACAATATTAAAATATTAATCGATATAAAAATTATTATAAAAAATTATATATTTTTTCAATTAAACAAATCTAATAAAATATAAAAAAATATGTTCATAATTATATAGATTATACAATAATTTAGTTTCTACAATATTAAACTTGTGATTAATTCTACAATAATTTGGCTTCCTTTTCATTTGAACATAACATTATCTAGATAACATATGCACTACTCGATATATATGATCTATGTAACATGCGTACTTCACTTAGTAAACAAAAAATTAAAAATTAAAAATTAAAAGATTAAATTGATTAAAAATTTGATAAAAATGAATTAGTCATATGATTTATCTTTGATCTAAAACATGTGATCTGATATTTCGGCCATAATAAGGAGAGGGCCCATGTCAGCCTGCATGTATAATAAGGACAAGATTTATTTTGAGATCCGCTAACAAGAACAAGATTTGGTAACTAGTATTGTCAATGGTTAACATTTCCACGTGATTTTCCATTACAGGGCTTTACCTTTCAAAAATATAATCGTCAAAAGAGATGCCACTAATCTTTAAAAAAAAATCTGACGGTATCTATCATACACATATATATGTTAAAAATCCATTCTTTTTCATTGTATATTTCATTTTTAAATTTTGGATATTTATTAAGGAGATGATTTTGATTTAACTATCTTAAATTTCAAATTTGAATTATTAAATTAAATTGTTTACATTAATTATTATTTGTAAAAATAATAATTAATGTAATAAAAAAAAAATTAGAATATTTTTATAATCAATATAAATGATTATTTTTTTTTAATAATCAATATAAAAAGATTTAAATATACACAAATACATTCAATATTTATTAGTAACAATTTCTTATTAACAAATATTTGAAATATTTAAGTACATTAAATAAATCATCTATAATTATTGATTATTATTTAAAATATATAAATATTTAAATTGAAGTATATGAAAATGATTTAAAATAAGAAAGAAAAACTAAAATAAAATCGTTTTAATATATATATTTAGAAAAAATATATAATAAAATCAATTCACTTTAATCTATATAAACATTTATTTTTTAATAAAATGTAAAAATGATTTTTGAAATCAGAAGTATAAATTATTTAGATACTACAATTATTAAAATACTTCTCAAAAGATGGAGTAAATATCAGATTGTTTTATAATTATTAATAAATTTGTAAATTAAAATTGATTGGAAAAGTCAAAATATATATTTTTAAATATATTATTGGCTATTAATCTTTTTTTCTTATTGAAAAGTTTCTACAGATAACAAAATAACTTCAATCTAACTATATTAAACATCACATATCTTCAATCTAACTATATTAAGCATAGCATATTTTTACTTTCATTTTTATAAATCATCCAAACCCAAATATACTTTTTATAGCTCTTAAAATTTAAACTTACTTTAAAATTGAGAATTTTTTTAATCTAATATTATAATTAAATAAAACATTAAAATTTGATATTACACTTAGAGATTACAATTTCCCCAAAAACCCAAACATTAATCTTTATACCGAAACATATTTTTTAAAACTAATAGAATGGATAACCAACCACACTTATCCACCGCCAATTAACCAAGGATCCTTATAAAAAGGCAACCCAGTCAACAATAACGCTGTATAGTTTGGAGAGAGAAAATTTAGAATAACAATTTTTCTCTGAGAAAATTTACATATAAGCATGATTAAGAATAATCATCGGGAAAAGAGACGCAAAATCAACAATGACTTGCTTTAATTTAAAATGATAAAAGTTAGGATCATCTATAATGTAAATGTAGGCACTATTATAATTCTTGGTCCTACAATCTTTTGTTATAATTTTTGCATAACAGTTTTTTATGATGAAGATCTAAATCGATATTTGTAAACGAGCATAAATTGGGTTGGTCAATTGAAGGCAACATAAAGAGATGATGTAGAAAACCCTATACATAAATTAGATCTAATATTTAATATGGAACAATCTAATTCTAAGGTTTTAAGAGTACATAGGTTTATAATATATTATATTTAATATTAATACAATTATATATTGAGGACATAGGTTTATAATATATTATATTTAATATTAATACAATTATATATTTTAGAGTACATATAAAAATTTAATTGTGTAAAAAGAAATTATTAAAATATATAAAAAATGAATATTAGAATTTTGATATAAATATTATATTGTAATAAATGTATGTGTTTTTATAGTTTTAAATTAGATGGAAAATTTTCACGTATTAATAAATAAATAATTCAAACACTATTTTACATTATGATAAATTGAAAAAAAAAATTACCATGAATGTCATGATATACTACTAGGCTTCCCAATAACATAGTGGTACACTTCTACAAATATGATAAAAATCATTATCCTTCCTCAAAATATTAAAAATATCATGTAAACTTACAAAACCTTTATAGATGAGTTAATTAAGATTCTATTACCTCAATCAAATCCATTTTATTCGATAAATTAATAAATAATAATCAATTTAGATCAATAAAATCAATAATATACCAAAACAAAAATTGTTATTATATTTTATTTCTCTAAATGTACATTATATAATCTGAACCATATTGTAATCCCATTATTTCATGTGAAAACATCCATTGTCCGTTATTGTTCACTTTATATGTGTTATTACATCAACTTTCATGTTAATAGGTTCTCTTTCATGTTACTAGGTTCCATATCTAAATTCAAGCTTAATAACTTTAGGTAATAAAGATCATTTGAAAAAAAATCAAAATAAAATTTAGCTTTCTTTTTCTAAAGAAACTATTAATAATATATAATATTTTAAAAAGCATTTATTATAGTATTCAAGTTCATATTAGTCATTTTTTTATTTTGTGTTTATTTGTATTTTCACCAATAAATTATTATAATTATTAGATTTTTTTTTTAATATAATTTTCACCATTAAGGGTCTTGAATAATATCAAGGAAGTTAGCTATTTCATAATATATCAAAGACCCAAAGACATTATTTTTCTTCATCACTTTTAAATATAGTTTCCTAATTAAGACATGAAGGAGAAAAATTTCATAATGATTACCAAAAAAATAAAATAACCAGAGTTGTTTATTTTTGGATTTGACAAACATAGTTGTTCAAAAAGATACTACCTATTTAACACTTCTTAAAACAATATTCACTATAGTTTTAAAAATTATAAATATAGTTTTGATGGTTTGGACAAACTCCTCTATTTCATATTTTTTTTAGAATTTTTGTTGTCATATCATAATAACCTAATTTCCACTATCATACTTCAATGACTAACTCTAATTTGTTTTTATATTAAGAATAAATTTGTAAGCTCTCCTTATTTATTTATTAATATTTATTTGTAAATTTAATTATATATTATTTATGTTTTTAAGTATTTTAGGCCTAATTATACATTTATAAATATTTGTGTTAAACTTTGATTGAAATCCATCTATTAATAACATATTTTTTTGAGCCTACATAGCGTGCCATGCTCCTTGCCCCTTTAGTGTTAGATATTTCTTCATATTGTAATAAATCTAAATTTATTTAGGGATTTTTGATATGTTTCTTCTAAAATTAAATATTATTTTACATAATATCAAATTTGAATCTATCTAATTATTTTTAGGTTTATTCCAATGCATGTTTTTAAGTTTACTACCCATGGATTTTATTTTAGTTGATTTCAACTTTTATGTAAATATCAACATTTTGGAAATATATTTTATAACTCTCACGTATTTTCAAAATTATATATATATTTTTTGTTTTTCTTCAACTTTTGTTAGAGTCACATTATTGTTAAATACATTTCCAAGATATTATTGTTTTATAAATTATTGTATCTATTTTCCTTTTGATGTAATACACTTATGGTTAAAAATATGCTTTTGTTCGATATTAATATTAGATGTACGCCCATTATTTTTTACATTCATGCCTTTATGTATACAATGTATAATCTTACAATGCATATATTTTTAAGGTATTATGTTATTATTATTGCAAAAATTTCTAGTGTTGAAATTTTTTAAATGATAGAATATCTTTCAAGATAGGTCAGGGTTTTATATAATTTTGATAATGTTTTGTATTTATGTCCATTGCCAAAGATAGAATAACTTTAATGTTTTATGTATAAAATATATATTTTTTTAATATTGATGTTTTCTAATGTATGATAATTTCTTATGAAGTGAGTGATTTTTATATTGGGCCAATAATAAAATATCTTTCAAGATAAGTCAGGGTTTAATATAGTTTTGATAATGTTTTGTATTTATGTCCATTGCCAAAGATAGAATAACTTTAATGTTTTGTGTATAAAATATTTTTTTTTTTAATATTGATGTTTTTTAATGTATGATAATTTCTTATGAAGTGAGTGATTTTTATATTGGGCCAAAGAAGAATATGATGAAGAAACATATTTAACAAGTTACATGTGATTTTTTAAATGTTTATATGAAAATTGAAACACTGGTAGATGTATTAGATGCCTATGATACAAAGAGAGACAGAGAATAATAAAAATTATACTAGAACTGTTGGAAGATTGTGATATCTAATAGTCATGTACAATAACCCAATAAATTAGAAGTGTTACAAGTGACAGTGCAGCATGGAATTCTCTAGATTTCTTCAATGAGTTGACAACGCTGTATGGATAAGATAGGTGTTACATTATTTTAGAAAGTTTCGAATAACTGATCTTTCCAGCAAGTTCGCCTCTTTCTATATATTTCCTTTGTATCTCTTTCTTGAATCAATGAAAATCATTTTACAGTTTGCTAAGAATTGGTATCAGAGCTTGGAGAAAGCCTAAAATGTGGAAATCATTGGAAGTCTTGCGTAGCAGAAGAAAACATACGCACTGATAGAAATCACGGCCAGCAGGTTGCTTGGTCAACGTAACAGCAGTCGTTGAACCTGTGCAGTGGTGACGCAAAGAGAAAGCAAGTTGTCAGAGCTGAAAGCCATGCAAAGCACTGACAGCAGGGTACGAACCTGCGTAGGCAATGTGAGCAGCGCAGCCATCGAGTAGATTGAAAGCAAACTTGCCACGTGTAGACCCGCATGAAGAAATTGCGGCCTAGTGTGGAAACCTGTAGAAACACAGATTCGGGAGGCATTTGCTATTTGGTGATGGCCGAGCTTTAGACGTGGAGATCACCCTATAGGGAGTCGACCTGGCAAGCGTTTGCTTAAGGGCGTAAGGACATATATATTTTTGATATTAAAAAAAAAGCATTTTTTTTTATGTCTTTTATAACCTCGTCATTGAAATCAAAGTCCATATCATTTTGGTAAAACTCGCGAGGACTATGTATTAAAAGACACAGACCCCCAGTGAATATACCTCTTTATAAAAGGGAAGAGACAATGAAAGCATCTACAAAAAGGAAGTCAATGAGAGGTCGAGTTTGAAGGAAATAGAACGAATAGAAAGTTCCGCTGAAGACCGACAAAGCAAGGAGGAGATGTGGCAAATCGTTGGAGTATTGAAGTCGTGCCCAAGAAGCACACAAAGCAAGAGCATCAAAATTCCATAGGACGGTGAATGTTTAGCATAAAAGAGAGCATTGGAACAACTGAAAGCAAGCATGGGAGACTCGTAGGCCATAGAAAATCACTTTGACGAGAGTTTCGGTTTCTATTTTGTCTTGCTGAAATATTTTGAAGAGTGCGGATATCTTCAGTTACATGAGCTCATTCAACAAGACCTTTTGGAGTACTTCTTGTTCGATGTATGCTACCAAGCCAAGAAAATCCTAGCAGAACTTGAAGATGGATATGACGCTGATATTGAAGATGAGGTTGAACATCTTAGAAAACATCGTCATCTTTCAGTACATTAATATTTTGATCATCTCTTAACTCAATTCTCTTGTCAGTAAGATTTGTAACTCTCTTTTATAATAATAAAATAAAAATTTGTTTTTCTTTTCAATGTCTACTCCAAAGTTACTTCTATTAGATGCCGAACTTCTTAAAGGGCCAAATTATGTTGCATGGAAAATGAAGATGCACATGATCCTTCTATTCAAAGGGCTATGGGCAATTGTGATAGGAAATGAGCAAGCTCCAACCGATCCTAATGAATGTGAAAAGTATGATAAGGCTACTGCCAAAGCCTTGATGCTTATCATGCTAAGCATCATTGATGATGTCCAACTACATATTAGGGATGTTGACAGTCCAAAGGTATCATGGGACAAGTTAGCGAGCATATATGAGGTAAAGAATAACACAAAGATCCTCCATCTGCAATCGAGACTTGACACAATCACCATAAAGTTCGATGAGAAAGTTGAGGAATTCTTACATCAAGTGGCTAAAATACGGATGAAGTTACTCGCACTTGATGAGAAGGTAGAAGATGATCTCTTGGTCCAAATTACCTTGAGAGCACTGCCTTCCAAATTTAGAGTGTTCATCATGACACTAAATGTTGTCAAACAATCAATATCATTTGAAGAGCTCATGAACCTGTTGCGGCAAGAAGAAACTATCAACTCAGTCCAAGATGAGTTCGAAAATAAATCCCTTATCTCAAGGAGGCAACAAGGTCAAATGTTTTCTCCTTCAAAGAAGCAGTCATAGACAAAATAACAACAACAGTCTCAACATAAAAAATCTCAAAAATCAAATAAAATATGTTATATTTATCGAGCCAATACTCATGACACAGACAACTACTGGTATAGTGCCCAAAAACAAGGTTCTACCAACACATCAGGGCGAGATGATTCTTAGAAATCAAAAAGACATCCCCATCAATGGGAGTAGAAGGGACATCTCATTGCTCAACAATATGATATATCTAAAGAAGAGATATATGATGAAGACAAGAATTTGGTACTAGTCTCCCAGACCTCAAAGTCCACAAGGAATATCTGGTTGATCGATTAAGGTGCCACCAAACATATGCCAGGTGACAAGAAGCTATTCGATTCAATGTTGGACCAACCCACTGGAGATCAAATTAGGATCATAGATGACAAAGAGTACATTGAAAAAGGAATAGGACAAGTTACCATTCCTCTCAGAATGCAAAAAAGTACACTAACAAAGGTAATATACATTCTTGGTCTGACATCTAACCTCTTATCAGTTAGCGAGCTGTTGAAAAACCATTTGAAGGTGGAATTTATTGTCAAAAATGACAACAAAACTTCCCTAATATCACGAAAAGCTAAAGTTCTTGCTAAATATTTTCTTAAAGACAAATTATTTTCTCTAGATGTTTTATCTTCTGTAGTAGCATTATCTACCTCAACAATAGAATCCATTTCCCTTTGGCACTACCAGTATGGTCATTTATCTACCAGTTCATTATATGAGTTAAGGACTAAATGGATGATACATGGACTTACCAAGCTTTCCAGTTCCTTGCCCATTTGCCCTAGTTGCATTGTAGGTAAACAACAAAGGGATCCATTCAAAGGAAGCTCATTTCATTCCAAGAAATGATTGGAGGTTGTTCATATTGATCTATGTGGCCCACTACCTGATTCATTCTTGAGATACAAGTACTTCCAGCTATTCATGGATGACTACTCTTGAAAGATGTGGGTATTCTTCCTGAATAAGAAGAGTGAAGCACTTCATCATTTCCAAACATTCTATCAGTATGTTGCGAAGGAGACAGGACAATCTCCACTTAACCTCGACTCAGATCGAGGGGGAAATTCATATCAAAGAACTTCTTGGCATTCCTAAACTAGAATGGTATAAAACAAAATTTGACTAATTCCTACATGCCCTAGTAGAATGGTGTTTTTGAGCGATGTAATCACATTGTGATGGAGATGGCCCACTATATGTTATCAACAACTAAGATGGAGAATCACTATTGGGCAGAAGCAATCCAAACTATTGTTTATCTTCTCAATTAGGCACCAATAAAATTATTGAAGGATAAGACTTTAGAAGAGGTATGGAGTGGTATAAAGCCTTCGATTCTCATTTATTTGTGTTTGGTTTCACAACTTATATGCATATACCAGTGAAGAAGAGGAATAAAATTGAATAAAAAACACTCCCATGCATCTTATTAGGATACAACACTACCTCGAAGGTATATCATCTCAAGGATCTAGAAATAAGGAAAATATATGAGAACAAATATGTGGTGCTCGACAAGTCATATTTTGACTCAATGGTATAAAATGATGGATGAACACCAATCACCTCTCACAAATTACTTCTTGAGTCAGATAGTGAGGAAACTCCATAGTCATAAGGAGAGCTATATGTTAATCTTAGAGAAATAGATCCTCTAGATCTGCAAGGAGAGCTATTGTTGATCTTTGATATTTAGAACATCTACCAGATAGTTCTTCACATCCACCAAGAAGTTAATCATAATAGTGGAAGTGTTCTCCTCTGAAGTTAGTACTAGGTACTAGTAGAGACACTCATTCATCTAGAGTAAGAATGAGGAGTCAGACAAGACATGAGCTAAATTTTGCACTTATGAGTAATATAGTTGATAGCTCTGAACCTGGAAATGTTCATGAAGTTTTAACTCAATCTCATTGGAAGAAATTAATGGATGATGAGTATAACTCACTCATGAAGAATCAAACTTGGGAACTGGTTGATTTGCATACAAGAAAGAAACCCATAGGCTAAAAATGGGTTTTCAAAACAAAATACAAGGTAGATTGATCTATCGATATATATAAAGCATAGCTAATAGCAAATGGATATGCTCAGAAAGAGGGCATTGACTATGAAGAAAGCTTTGCACCCATTGTAAAGATAAGGACCATCAGAGTTGTTTGCACACTCATAACATAGAATGGATGGTGAATTTAGTAAATGGACATCAAAAGTGATTTTATTAATGGTGATCTGAAGGAAGAAGTATACATGACCCAAACAAAAGGATTTGTTGATGAAAAACATACAAAAAAGGTATGTCATCTAAAAAAATCACTTTATGGATAAAAATAAGCTCCTAGGGCATGGTAAACAAAAATAGATTATCACCTTTTGTTGCATGGTTTTACTCGTAGTCCCTTAGATTCTAACTTGTATATAAATAAGGTTGGAGCAAAAAACATCATTCTTATTTTGTATGTACATGATCTTGTGACCATAAGAAGTTTAAAAGATTAGGTTGATATTGTGAAGAATGATCTCAAAAGATCCTTTGACATGACTGATTTGGGGCTACTACACTATTGTCTTAGCTCAGAGATATGGGAGAAATAGAATCACATTTTTATCTCCCAGATCAAATATGCCAAGACACTCCTAGAAAAGTATATAATGTCATATTGTAAGCCACTTTCAACACTGATGGTGAGAGGATTACAACTTTATCAAGTCCATGACTCACCTCAAGTAGATGCAACTCTATACAAACAGTGCATTGGGAGTCTCATCTACTTGACTTACACTAGATAAGATATATCTTTTGTTGTGAGTTATCTCTCTAGACTTATGCAAGAACTGAAGAAATGTCATTGGGTTGCAGCAAAGCATGTTTTAAGATATGTTCAAGGTACACTTGAGTATGGTCTAGAGTACAAAAAGAAAACTCAATTCTTCTTATAGGGATATATAGACTCAGACTATGCTAGATCTATTGATGATAGAAAGTCAACGTTAGGATAAATATTTCATCTTAGATCTAGGCAAATATCATGGATTAGTAAGAAGCAAATAGTTATTAATTTTTCATCTAATGAAGCAAAATATCATGCCACACATGGAGCTATGTGCAAAGTGATATGGTTACATCGAATACTAACAGATATGGGCTACAAAGAAAAGAACCCACCCATCATTCACTGTGACAATCAAGGTGTGTTAAAACTTGTTAAGAATCATGTTTATCATGAAAGGACAAAACAAATAGAGGTAGAATGTCACTAGATTTGAGAACAAGTTTTAAAACATCATATCTAGCTCCAATACTGCCCTACAAATGCACAAATAGTAGATATCCCTACCAAATATTCTGGGAAGGTAATGATTGAAATGTTTAGGGAGTACATTTTTGAAAGTAATGTAATAAGGTGGGGGGTATGATAGCATAGCATGGAATTCTCTATATTTATCCAGTGAGTTGACAACATTGTACAGATAAGATAGGTATTACATTATTTTAGAAAGTTCTTAATCACTGATCTTTCCAGCAAGTTCACCTCTTTCCATATATTTCCTTTGTATCTCTTTTTTGAATCAATGAAAATCATTTTACAGTTTGATAAGAACAAGATTTCTAACCTCTATTATAATTTATAATAAATATTTGCTACCACAAATAATGGAATAATAAACTATCATAAAGCACAGAAAAAGAAGTTTCAATTGAAATGGTACAAAGGTGATTATCAACTACTTAGGAATTAATTTCTTAATCATTCATTTGTCATTTTATATAAGTAGTCTTTTAACACTACATAGCAATACTTACACAATTGGATTGATGTGGAATCAATGGAGAGTTTTAGGGACTTCAATGTATTGTCATGTGCACTCAAGATGGTCCTAAAGCTAATAAGGATGATAGTGCATGGAGATTTTTTTTATTTATCTAGTTAAATTCAAATTTATTTTAATATATAAAATTTTATTTTTGCATGTTTCATTGCAATTTTGCATAGAAGGATTTACACACTTGGATAATTCTATCAAATAAAAATTGTGTTATACATGCTCAAATACATTTTTTATCCTTTTAATTTCACTTTTTTTAAATTTCAGTTACATAATAAAAGTGACGCATTTTTAGAAACTTATATTTAGTTTTAAACACTTGCTAATGTTAGTCTTGACATATCCTTAACTTAAAATACATGTGCATATAGATATAGACCTTTCACGCCATTCTTTCCAATCCACTTACCTTTTATGGGCACAACCTTTCTAATTTATTATTAGTCACCTACAAGAACTCTCTAATCTATGCCTAACATTTTCATTATCATATTCAAAATGTATCAAGAACATAAGAAAAATATTCCTACCTTTAAGACAAGTCTACCAATACCCATAAATTTGTGAATTTATGAAGGTTTCCAACTTTGACAGACCTGTCTTTATGCTGAATAATGATAGTTTTTCAAATTTATTTTCTTTATGTATTAGCTCATACTTTTCTCACACTGGTGGCATGAAAAAATAACCAAAAATACCCCTTCTCCCCTCCTACCACCCACCTTCCCCTACCCACTGCACACTTCCCCCCCACCCTTGCCCCCTCCCCCTCACACAAACATACCACATAAGTTTATGCCTATTTCCTAACATGCACTAAGAAAACATATTATATCACTTTAACATTAAAATGAACTAACATAAAATTCTAAAACCATAAATCAAACATAACAAATATGTCCTAGCCAAGTCTGAACAATCTAAGCTAAGTCATGTTTTCCACTAGTAAGTGTCAAAAACTAGATTATAGGTTCTATTTGTAAAATGAGCATAATTTCATACATAAAATTAATTGGATAACTATGTGAAGTTTAAATCCCTTCTTAGAGTAATGGATAAATTATTAGTTCTTAGCCATTCATTGGGGATTAATTTAGTTGAGCTTAACCCATCTTTCTTCCCATTTTGCAATAAAAAAATTAGTGTTGAAAGTGCAATCAAGGTTTCAAAAGAAAGAGACTTGTTTAGTAACACCTGATAGATTATAGGAAGATGATTTTCAAGTAGGAAAAATGATATGTGACAAAACATTAAGGCATATTTCAAAGGGATGAATCCATACATAGAAGATGCATTCATACTTATGCAAACATATATATTTTAAGGGACTCATCCAGGGATATCCAGACACTCTTATAGCTGATTTGAGTGACTCTTGAATAATTTACAACCCTTTTGGTAATTGGTCCCCTATACACAATCTTAGTCTTTCTTAGAATAGTGAGAAGCTAAGTATTTTAATCTCTTAGGCTGAATTTTCATCTATACTATATTTTAACTATTTAATCATAATCTAATTCAACATTCATATTTGTGTATTTTTTTAATATATTAAATAGTTTAATACCATACTAAATTATACACACTCACCAAAAGCTTTGCGAATGGGGAAAGAAGCTAGAAGGTGTCAAGCCTGAAGTGGTGAATTACATTCATCATTCCTCCCTTATATTAATGAATGCTTAAAGTGGTTGTGTGCTAAAATAATTCCCCTTGCTTTGTGAAAAAAAAATATTATTATTTAGGTAATTGACTAAAATATACATGAGTAAAAACCCCACTAATAATTAATATCTAATAAAATTGCTTGTGAAAACCTTCAATATAGCAATTTAAATAGTTTCAAAAGTTCTATTTTATAAGATCATATTAATCTAAAATAAGGTAAAATAATGTTAACATATAAAATAATAAAATTTAATTAAACCCTGCACATCTCATTTAATAATTTAAAGTGTTTCTAATTTTATTAAAATTAAATATAAATTACAACACCTTGAATAATAAACATTAACCATAGATTGTAATAGGTTCAAAAGAAAAAAGGAATCCACTTGGTGGAAGGATTCCCTTACAAATCATCTTATTGTGGAAAATGTTGAAATTAAGGGGGATGACTTAGTCATAAAATAATAAAGCCTTAATTGTAGTGGTCCAAGTAGAAAAAAAAATTTAAGGCAGCCCCAAGCTCCCCATCTAGATCTTCAGCGTTACCCTCTAAAGAGAAATGTTAAAATGGTAGTTGTATGGAATCAATTCAAATTTAAATATGACGAATGCAAATACTAACAAGGCAAAAATATCCAATAGGGATAAAACTTTTTGAAATAATATTTTGTATTGAATAAATTGATTGAATAAAATAATTATATACACATGTAAGATTTTCAAATATAAAAATAAAAAAATACTCGACTTACTATTTTTACGAATTGTTATTTTTAGTCACTGTTATTTTTAATAGATGCTATTTTAGTAAGTTTCACATGCAAGAACACGTAACCCTAAAAAACTTTAGAAATATTTTAAACACTAAAATTAACCTATTCGACAAATTTTAACTGAAGTTCACAACTGGTTTCCAAAATATACAATTTATAAAAATATAAAAATCTCCCGAAAATATTAAAATGCATTTTTGGACCCTTATATGGTCATTATAGCCTCTAAAAAATATCAAAAATGTATATAATTGGATAGGGAAGGTTATTGTTGCACTAATATTTTTGATATAGTCATTTTGGTACAAATGATAGCTCAAATGGAACTACAGATCAAAAGTTATATACTTCAAAAACTTGGACTCCACATCAAAATAACTATGTTTTTCTCTTCGAGTTTAGATATAGATGACAAGAAGGGTTTGTATTTAATCCATAGGGAGAGGAAAGGAATACTTAACTAAGGCCTTCATTCAAAGACTATCCCTTACAAAGGGTCAACAGAGATAGATTACAGTGCAGAGTTTTTGTTAGATCTTGATGGGCAGTTAATTGAAAGTAGAAGTTTTCTTTGCTGATTGTTTGTTGTTATTTTGTGAAGTTTTGTTGTCAAATACTCTATGTTGATTGTTGTTTTGATAACACAATCTTAGATGGTTTGAGGTTGTGATTTATGACCTACTGATAGAGATATTGTCTGTGAACTTCAATATTTTATCTTTTACTCCTTTGTTCAATAAAGATTTTATTCCCATTTCTATTTTCAAATATAACATATATTATTGTTAATTTAAAAAGCTAACAAATTATAATTATTATGTGAGTATTAAAATTGTAGATTTTTAATAAGATTTATTTTTTTATTTTTTATTTAAAAAATAAATCTTATTAAATAAATTGTAGTCCAATGATAAAAATGATGATATAAAAGGTGTTACTTAACCATCCAAAAAATCTAAATATCAAGAAATATCAAAAAACTATGAAACCTTCAATTATATAAAAATAAGATTTCAATTTAAAAAAATCAAATCAGATAAAGTTTATTATAAATCTACAATTTATATTTTTATGCATTATTTGTAATTCGTTATCTTGTTAAATAAACAAATTTATTTAATCTCTTCTAGAATTGAAAAAGGAAATTCGAAATAGAATCGTTTTAAAGTCTACCATGTCCGGCCTTGGTGGTTGGTGAACGAAATAAACTTCACAGCTTTCTCACATGGGAAATATTAACGTGACGTGATATGATAAGACCGACAGTGCTAAAAATTATTTGATTGGGCCGTTCTGTAAATTGGTTCATATTTTACAGTTGGGGATGATAAAAATTTGACCACGTGTGGAATCCATATAAAGGAGACCAGTGTTGGGTAATGGCTGTCTTGTAAAGAGATGGGCCGAGCTCCGTGCCGTGATAAAATGGGGGTAAACAGAGGACCTTGGACGTCTGAAGAGGATCGAATACTCCTCGATTTTATTCTCAGAAATGGCCACGGGAACTGGCGTGCGCTCCCTAAGCAAGCAGGTTCATATTCTTCAGCTATTTCAATCTGTATTTTTAATTAATTTGGGATTCAGAAGAAGGGTATCTGGGGATTAAACACCGGTATACACTTACTACACGAAACGGATTTTTTTTTAATTTTTTGAAAAAATACTGATACTCGTTCATGGCGGCAGGACTTTTAAGATGCGGTAAAAGCTGTCGACTGCGGTGGAAAAATTACCTGAGACCAGACATTAAACGTGGAAATTTCAGTCCCGAAGAAGCGGAGACTATTATTATTCTTCACAAACTTCTGGGCAACAGGTTTGTTAGATTATCCTTAGTTACTTGATAATTTCTTACTTCCGCCATGATCATTTAGGCCTATAAGCTTATGTTAATCAATTGTGTTATAGGTGGTCTGCAATTGCCTCACGCCTGCCTGGAAGAACAGACAATGAGATAAAAAATGTGTGGAATACTCACTTGAAGAAACAATTTCTGCGAATGGGAATGGATCCGGTGACACATGCAGCGACAACGCATTCAACATCCTCTGCTTCGCCGAGTTTTGTTTCACTTCATAACTCAGAGTACAGTGATGCTTCCCTCATTGGCAGTCCATCGGTGGACAAAGATACTCTTGAAGCCATTGTAGCTTTACCATTTCCAAGTCCACCAAAAGCTTGGTATGATTCTCTCACCACCACAGTCTTCAGCGTGTCCAATTCAATCTATGATTCAACCAATCTGTCAAATGAAATCTTTTCATCCATGAGTAGCATAGACAGTGAGACTGTCAGTGCGGATTCAGGTTGCATAGATTATTTTGACGATGATATAAATGGATATGATCAACAGCCACCAACTATTGAAGTTGAGACTACGCGCCAGGACTTACTAATAGATGAGACATTTGTCTTGGAAAACCAGAATGTTGAAGATGAAGAAAGTTGGTTGCCAAGTGAAAAGAAAGAGGAACAGAGCTCAAGCCCGAAAGCTCACCATTTCATGTCTGGCTATCCAGATTATGATTTCTTGAGTAGCATGGATGTTGTAGACGGTTCAAATCTCCATATTCCAGACTTTGAAGATAATGATGAGGACACTGATTACTGGTTAAACGTTTTGAGGCAAGCCGGATCATCACCCGTGTCGTACCAGATCGCTCCACTTTCTCAAGACTGACTAGTTTCCCTTACAAATGGAGGGATTTCTGAGCATCGGAAACGGACCACAAGCAAACCAGGGGTAGGCTTGTATGTTATATTTTGACGTTAAGGTCAATGATACTCAAAATAGGTTTTCACCCATATATATATATAACCAGCTAGGTGAAAATACCCTACTCCATAACACGAGCAATATTCTAAAACTATTGGTTACGATAGATTGATTAATCCATACCGTCAACACGTGTAAATGATGGTTATAATATTTATTGTTGGAACCTTTTATCCTTTTATCAATCTTTTTTGTTTAATGGACCCTACAAAAAACATAAAGAACTAGAATAAATTTATACATGGTTTGAAATATTTATTGTTGGAGTTTTTAATCCTTTTATTAATCTTATTTGTTTAATGGACTTTAGAAAAAATAAAGAACTAGAATAAATTTATACATCGTTTGAAATATTTATTTGTAACATTTAACATTTGTTGTTATTTTATATGATAAAACCTTTGATACATGAGACAGTTCTTTTCGTGCATCGTCCCAAATGTAAAAATGTGATGAAATATGCATGTCAAATATAAAAGTATATGTTTCAAGCACTTTGCTAAGAAAGTGACCATGAAAATTTTAATACCAAATATCACAAAATCAATGCAAATAATTCTAAAGCTTTTAATTCATCCATATGTAGATAAAATTTAGTTAAAGACTCCAAAAGAAAATTAATGTTCAAGATAAATGAATTGTATAAATAGAATAATATATCCAATAAAAAATGAGCCTTTTATTAGAGCTTTTATTGTCACTAAATTATGACAAGGTCAAACATAACAAACATTTTTATATGCATGTATTTCAATTTTGAAGGATATGATGACATGGTTGTACTTGTTTCACTCTTGCCATCTCCATTTTTAAATTGACATTATTCTCAATTACATTAATAGAAGAGTAAGGTATGAAGAAAACATAGACCACTATTGTCCTTAACTATAATGAATTTGAGAAAAATAAAAAAAATAAAATAAATACCAACATTTGTAAAACATGTATATTGTGTGCATATAATTTAACATTTGTATACACATAAAATTTTGGTTTTCTTGTTTGGTCTAATGAAATAAGTACATACTTTAAATCTATAAAACAAAAATGACAAAAGAAAAAAAATTATTTTAATGGTGGATTGTAGGTTGGTGATGATATTATTAGTAGTGTTGGCACTAGGGTTGTATTATTTGGTGGTTGCTTGACACATATCAACTATTCATCATCATGTATCCAACTCATTACCCCACAAATATAAATTTTTTTTGGCTTATTATCATTAAGACTCTTAATAAAGTATTTATTTTTTTTATAGGTGATTAAGGTTTAGTAGGGTTGTCATCTATGTTAATAGAATTAAAAAGGAGAATAAAAAGAGACCACAAAACTCCTAAAGACAAAACTCTGTTTGAGGAAAAATCAAAACCAAACAAAACACCCAACTAAACCAAAAACGCTAAACCCCATAAGGCACAACCCCATAAATTTAACACCTCCATATCGAAAACACTTTTATTCTTAAATTTATTTACCTCCAGTAAACATTCCACCCTTTTACTTGTCATATTTAAAACATAAAAAAAGACTGAAGTTTGCATCATATCTTTAATCTATCTTTATTGGAAAAATCCTTAAACATTAATTTGAAATGAATATTATTATAAGTCTTGACATGAAAAACACTTGAATCTTAGGAGCCATGTTATGTGCATTACCATGGATTTAAAGACATTGTAAATATAATTTCATAATAATCCATAATTAAAACAAAACGCAATTACGAATCTATAATTATCAATGCATATTTCATTTAATCAAAAACTTATTTAGGGTCTTGGAGATGAGATTTTCTTTGCTTGATGGTAACATATCCGTCCACCATGAAAAAAATGAGAGCAAAACAAAGTGCAGTGTCTCCCATGTAAGTTAGTGCGTTCAAAAAAAAGAAGAATACCAAATTGCATAAGAATTATTGGTTTCTTTGGTATCATATATTTTTGCCACATTGTTTAAAAACAATGTGCATTTATTTCATGTGAAGTAGTAAAACTTGTGGAGTTAATCTCCCTTTTAAAATAAATAAATAAAGTTGGTTGATTTATGAAATTAGTTTGCTTTCCTTTTATACTTGAAAGAATAACATGGTGAAATATTACAGAACATAAAGAAGTAATGATTTTATGGCATATCAACCGATAAACGTGGCAATGACATGTATTGGAAGATTTAAAATAAAAAATAGCCATGGAATATGTGGCATGAGTAATTTTTTTTTAATAATAATGGTGGAAAACATGAAGAGAAAGAGGCAAGCGATGCTTTCAAAACTGACAATTTATACATAATATTAATAATATAACATATTTAATATAATATAATATATTATTAAATTAATATTATATTATATATAATAAATATTTAATATTATAATAATATGTATAAATTTTATATAATATTTTGTATTATTAATATAATAATACTATTATATAATGATATTATATTATTTATTATATACTATATAATAATTATAATATATTTTAAATCACACACATACACAAGTTGCTCATTTTTGTTTTGGAATAAAGTTTTTCTTGTCTATCATGCTTTTGTTAATCTTTTTGGTTGTTATTATAGTTATGAAGAGTTTGTCAAGATACATTGTTATTGTCTGTCACCATAACCTCCTAGCTCACTTTGAAAACTTTCATCATTTTCATGTTCTATATAGCCTTGCCCTTCACCACCACTTCCCCATTGCTCAAGCTCACTGTGAAATGGAGTGTATCCTCGAGATACAATTCATTACCACATTGTTTAAAAAAATACACAATTGCATTTTTTATCATCAACTCTTTTATAAATATCAGATTATTGTTGCTCGATGCTTCATGCACAAAAGGTGGGATAGGGAAATTCACGGGTTTCAAGTGAATTACAAATCTTGATTTACTCTCTTTTATCTTAGTAAAACCCTCTTTGCCAAAATATAAAACATCTCCATTGATACGACTTGCACCTTTCAGGGATCCACTAGTTTATATATTGTGCAGTCACTTTATCATCATTATTTAGTGTTTTATGTCCATGTAGATATTAGAAAAAATATATATTGTTCATCCACTATGACAATAACAACAGTTTCAATTTAATTATTATCAATTGAAAGAAATAAAAAATCAAATTCTAAATCCTAAAAACATAATAGCACGTGCAGGAATGCACACACACACGCATGCATACACATGCATGCATGCACGTGCGTGCATACATAGTGTATTATGTGTCCTACATATATTCTATTCATTTTATTTAATATAATTATAAGTTTTTTTATCCTTAAAAATGAGTAAAATGAGATATTATAATATTTTACTATTTCCAATCAGTATAATTATATTTTTTTAATTTAATTATAATTAATTACTAGAATAAATAGTTAAAAAATATTTTAAATTAATTATATATTGTATTAATTTTTTTTTATAAAATTTTAATTATAATAATATAAATTTATTTTATGACAAAAATATCTTTCAATATTATTAATTATTTTAATGAAAATTTTGACTTGTCTTAATATAACATTAATTTTGTTTTATCTTTCAAATAAACTATTTAATTTATTTTTTAATAATATATATTTTAAAATAAAATATACTATTTTTATTTTAGCTTTCAAATAATTTTCTTATAATGAAATAACTTAAGTGCTTTACCAACTCCACCCAAATGAATAACCCAAGTCCCACAAAACCAATTTCCCATAGCCCAAATTCAATCATCTATCTTGAAATAAGAGAATGAAGACCCCAAATGTAATCTCAAAGGCCAATATGAAAAATACCCTAATTTAATAAATGTGCTTCTTTAGCCATAAATTGTTTTCTTTTTCAAATGTGATTTTTCATGTACAAGTTTTTTCTTTTTAAAAATGTAATCATTTCAGCGTCGACAGTGATGTGACAATTCTTTTTGAAAAAAATAAGGAAATACGATTTTGTATAACAAAGAGGTTTAAAAACTTGATTGTATTAAATAAATAAATTATAATTATTATTTATAATATATAAATATTTTTATTAAAATATATAAAAATAATTTAAAATATTAAAAATTAACAATTAATTATGTTTTATTGTTATTAAAATATATATAAACTTATTTTTTAAATAAAATTGAAAGAATTAAAAAAATAAAATTATTTAAATATAAAATAAATCTTATACAATTGCATATAAAATAATAAATACTAATAAATTGAATATGAAGAAAGTCATATAATTGTATATAAAAAAATTACTAAATGATGGAGGTAACGAAAGGTCAAGATTTTTCAAAAAGATACGTTAAATATTAGACTGGCTTGCATCTGTTGACAAATTGATAAAGTGAAATTGATAGAAAGTATGAAAATTTATTTTTTTAAAATTTAAAAAAAAAAAGGAAAAGAAAGAACAAAAACAAAAGTAAAACAAAATAAACGTTTTCTTTCAATTATATTCTTTATAATCTCCTCTTTTCATTTGACAATTTTTTTCATGTTAATTTTTTTTAAATATAATTATATTATACATTATTTATTTTTCTTTTCCTTTTTATATCTTGCCTAAATCAACTTCTGCATCTTTTTATAATTAAAACTGATTATAAATTTAGGTGGAATTTTTTAGTACAATCTTATGAACAAAGAGTTGATTAAAAAAAAGATATAATATTATAATTATGTATTTATTTTTTTCAAAACTTAATTATTAAATTAAAAAAAAAAGGGGGCAAATAATTGTATTCATACGCCAACAATCAACCACTACATATTCTATTGAAAAGACAAAAACTAAAATCTTATTTATAATATAAAATATCTTCCTCATTAAGAAGCAAAGTCAACAATAATATGATTCAATATTAAAAAATAAAAGTTAGAATCATGACTTATTTATAATGTAAATGTAGGCATGATTATGATTATTGCGTGTATAGGTCTATTGCTGTAATTTTTGAATTACATTTTTCTATGATGAAGACCCACGTGATATTTATGCTCTTTGACAAATTTACATTCACCCGATATTTGCTCCGACTCATTATTACTCTGATTAATGACAATGACAGACAGATATTGGTTTGGATTATGATATTGTTTTATCAAATGACTTTTACATATTTTCTCTGGAATCTGCATTTAAAAACAACCCAAACAACTTTTTGAATATTCAATTTACAATTCAACCAGCTAATAATTCTATTCAATGCATCTTCGATTTTTATCCGATTGATGAAATGACAAGTTTGGTTTGTCTCTAAGCATATTGTGTTTTGTCAAAATTGTTTCTGTGAATTCTGCATTCACCGAGATGTACCAAAAATTAGCCAAATTAAAAATAACACAATTTAAGCATGTTCAACTTTTCTTCTCATTAATCTGATAAATATGGTTTCTTCAAATCTATTATCTTGCATTTTAGAGGAATAACTTTTGCAAGTATCATTTCTGGTAAAATATTCAATGTTTCTTCTCATTACTCTTAATGAAGGTTTGTCAAATACGTTCTTTTACATTTTCATGGCAATATGTTTCGTCGATTTTGTATTTGTGGATTTCTAGGGGAGGCAGCCAATTTTGCTGTTTGGATTGTTCCGCTAAAGTTTATCTATCTATATTTGATTAAAAGTAGGGAGTTCGCCCACTATCGAGGCTTATGGTTTAAATTTTTGATAATTAGTATATAATATTATTACAATTATAAGTAGTACAATGGTGAATAGAGGGTATTATGTATTCAAAATGTATTTCAACAATTAATATACATTTATTTTTAAATAAAGTTTTTTTCCTACATGTTGTTTGTTAATTTTTAATTTTTTTGTATTATTGTAATTATTACATTTTTTCTTTCGATTTTTAGTATTGTTATTTTTCTTATTTTTCTAAGATTTGATAAAAACATATTACATTTATTCATCTTAATTCTATTTGGCTTGTAGGATGTGTTTTTGTTTAATTGTGTCTTGTTTTCTGAGTTGTCTATGTATTCCTAATTGATATATTATAAATCTTATTTTTGAAAAAGCGTTAATATAGTAAACACATAAAAATGGACCAAATTTATTTATTTGTCATAAAGTCACAGTTTTATAAGATGTTTGTGGACTTATTGATTATTGGTTTAATTTGGTATTATATGTACAATTGTTGACTTGTTATAGTTATTTTCCCTTTTTTTAGTGTTATCTAATTCTTATTTTCTTTCTCCTCTCTCCTCTGTGTTTTTTCTTATCTTTTTCAAAAGATGTACTGTAAAATCTTGGTCTTTTCAACATTGTAGTGTATGGCACTAAATCAGCCAAAACCATATTCTATGATTCTAGTCATGTCTATTTTGGTCTTCTTCAACTCATGTGGATACATCCCTTCCTTGATCTTTTCAACTTTTTAATTGTTATTATGTCAACTTGCACATGATTATGGTCCAAATTTAAATTACGATTCTCTATAAATATAAAATCACTTTAGTACAATTAAGCAAAGAAAATCAATTGAAAAGATATCCAAATAAACATTTTATCTCTCATTGTTTAAAGAAGTCTAATGAAAAAATACAAGTATTTAGAAAGTAGTCATTGTAGTATTGAAACTCATATTAGTGATACATTATTTTACAATAGTTTTCTTATTGATCGATGAACTATTATAACTATTGGAGTGTTGTTTTCAATATTATATGTTATTCAGAGTCTTGACGAATATCAAAGAATATTGGCAATTCTTTGATATAACATAGACATCAAGACATTTTTTTTTCATTATTTTCAAATCTAGATATCCAATTATAAACAAAAATGAGAAAAAAATTATTTTATGTATAATCGAAAGAAATTTAAAAAAAAACCAAGTATTATTTTTTTAGTCTTAGATATAAATAACACAATCATTAAATTGTTTTTTGTCTACTTAACACTTCCTAAAAATTTATTCACTACAAATTTAAAAGAAAAAAAAATCACATTGATGGCTTTTACAAACTCATCCATTTGACATACATTTAAAAAGTTTTTATTATCATACCAAAAGCCTTGAATTACAGTATCATACTTCAACATCTTTCTCTAGATATTCATATAGATATATAAACCCTTCTTTAGTATTTATTTAAATAGGTCGTGTTCATAATTAACTATGATACATCATCAAACCTTAACTTGTGCTTAAAAAAATGATGGCTTTTATGTTTTTTCATAGGATTTCACTAAAGTGAGATTCTTCAAAGCATACCTATTGGTTTTAAAAATCATAGGAATATTTTTTCTTTGTATGTAATATATATTTTGTTCATCTCTTTACCCTTCTTCAATTATAGGCTTCTTTTTCTAGATGATGGTTACATTATTAAATTCAAAACATCAGAATTCAAAATTAATACACAATTTTATTTAGAAATTGTTTTAAAATGTCATCGACCTATGAAAATAATCTTAAATATCTAAGTACATTACTTGTTATAGATTGAAATAATATTTAATTCTCTCTCTATATATACACACATAAAATCTTAACAGGTATATCATGTTGTACAATTATTGTTATTAGCTTTCATTTTAAAGTACACATCCTCAATATATGATTATAAAATATTATAATATCTTCCAATATAGATAAGGGTTGTAAGCAATTTTAAGTTTGCTTCCTATTTTTATCTTTCTCCATTTTTCCAATCATAAAAGAACCTTAGTACTTTATGTAGACACGTCTTGATCTAATATTGATGCTTTTAAATGTTTGATGACTTATTATGATGCAAACAATATTGATCTAGGGACCAAGATGAATCTAGTTGACAAACACATCAAATGGGTTAAATGTATTATTTTAGAAGCTGATATGAAATGGTAGAAGCTGAGAGATATATCATATTGTTATGAAACAAAGAGAAAAAATAAACATCTTATTATAATTAAGTTAGTAATTATTTACAATAATTTCAGAGGTCATATATGTTACATGATTTAAAATTATTATTTTATTCCTAGTCAATCCTTATTACTACAAATAATGGAAAAATACACTACAATACAACTGTAAAAGATGAATATTTGGTTGCACCATTAAAAGAGTGATGATCAATTTCTTTAAAACTTAAATCAAATTTTTAAATATATTTTATGTGGTGTTATATTACTGTACAGAACAGTATTGACACTACTGAATCTATGCTATATTAATTAAGAGGATCTAGAACTTTAAAGTATGACCATATGTGCTCCAGATAAACTTGAATCTAATAATAAAGATAGTGCACAATTATTATTTTTATTAGCATAAATTTATCAATGACTTATAACCCACTGGATCACTCGGTCCTCCTTAAAGAGCAACAAACCCCATTATGCGTACTATAAAATGATCTGGTAAACCGTTGGAAACCTAAATTTCTTTAAAACATTTTTAATTGGAATTAAATCGACCTATTTTAGTGATATGAAAGAAACGAATATCTCTCTCTTTTTTTTATTATGTTCAATGCTGATATAAATTATTTAGTATAATTTTGTGGACGTGTTATAATTGGGTTGATCTTTGTTTGTTGAATTGTCTTTCCAACATATGATGTTACAAGAAAGCGCTGAAAATAGTGATCCAAAGCGATGAAAATAGTGATGCTTGAGTTATGCATTGAAGTATTCACATAAGCAAAGGTCAAAATGAATATTAATCTCAATAATTTTATCTTATACTTACTTGATAATGTTTTAGGTTCCATATCAAAGCGGACGAATCTTGTAGTAAGGTCATGCCATTACATTATTTGTTTCTCTAAATGAATCCATAATTGATCACTAAATGGGAAGGCATATGAAACTCAATGTTGATTATGGAAATTATTTTACATTGTATTTTATTTTTTTATAATACTTTTAAAAAGTTGATAAATTTATTACATATGAATAATATATTAAATAATATT
Source organism: Torreya grandis (assembly GCA_037957365.1). Lineage (NCBI taxonomy): Eukaryota > Viridiplantae > Streptophyta > Pinopsida > Cupressales > Taxaceae > Torreya > Torreya grandis. The sequence goes on along the minus strand of JARHVA010007987.1, from coordinate 509,125 downwards.
GTCAAATTATTTTTTAATTGGAGTTTTTAATATTGGAAGAAGCATATGATACACTACATCAAGGGGTATCAAAGGTTGAAAACCTAAGTAGACACGAAAAGGGTTGTGTGCAATAGATTTGTGCAAATATATGTTAGATCTATGTTTAAGAAAAGGAACAATTTGATTCCATGTGTGTTTATTCCTTCGATTCTATTCCAATGAGATGCAAAACTTCTTCATTTTAGATTACTGTAAAAGCAGGTTTTGAAGGGACCCCAAAACCCTTTAACAAAATCAAGAAAGATAAAGCATTAACAACCACCAGGAAAAGCAGTCCTAAAACCTACTGAAGAGCAGCATCAAAATCAGGTTTTACAGGGACCTGAAACCACAAACATAGTCCAATAAAAGTACCCAGGTCTTACAAGGACCTGAAACCTCAAAGAACTTACAGCATAGGGAAAAGAATGCTAAATATATATATATATATATATCTTTAGCATTCTACCCTGGCCAACAATGTTGGTTGCCATTGCAATAAACAATAACGACACATAAGCATTTACTGTGACATTAAAAATATGCAAAATACCTTTGGTTTCTCTGTCACTTTGATTTGACAGATACACCGTAAAATCCAGCAATAACGATGGCCGTAGCCATGTTGAGAAAAAGGCCATGCTCCACCATGCCCTCAAACTCTAAAATCACACTCTCAACCATCAAAGACAGGTGGCTTGAAGTTCCAATCCCGCCATGGGAAGGGCCACCTAGATCTATGGCCACCTCATGCACACAGAGCTCATTATTGCCATTATAGTCCCAAGGCGCTCCGCTCAACAATCTGGTCTGAGGCTACAAATCCATGCGCCTACTCCATATAAAACACCGGTACCACTGAGTTGCATTAGCGTTCACCTCTTGCAAGGACAAAGAAGTAGATCTGGCGTGAGATTCGATCTCTGGTCTGAGGATGCAAAACTTCTTTGTTACTATTTATTTATGTTCATAAATTTTTATATGAAATGTTGTATAATGTTTTATTTTTATACCCATCAGAAAACAAACTACTTTCTAGACGTTTCTCAAAGATCTCAAAGTATTCTTTTTAGAGATGATATGTGTTGCTAATCCAAATATGATCAATACATTATGGAAATACATTCCTTATGCTTGGTTCTTCTCATGTTTTAGAATGTGATATTCAAGAATTGAATCTTATTTGTATGTTGTTTATGTATTCAAAAACAATATATGCAAAATCTTGTTTTCAAAAAATAATTAATGTAATAAACATTTAAAAATATCTTTTAGGAATTTATTAGTCATAAATTTACATTTTTCTAAAATATCTTTGAAATTATTGATTATTGGTTTAAATTTGGTAATTATTATCGATTCAATTAAATAGTTTTTGTTGTCATTTTACCTCTTCTTAGTGTCCCCCAATTATATTTTTCTCTCTCCTCACTCATTATTGGTTTTACTTGTCCTTTGATAGGGACTTACTATATGACCTTGGTCCTATAGATATAGTATTGTAGACATTGGGTATGACAAAACTTTTTATGATTTTGGTGCCTTGTATTGTCATACACTTTAGCTAATGTGTAAACCTCAATTTCCACTTGTTTTTCATTTTGTGACTATTATTATGTCAGCTTGCACACCAAAAGGGTAAATTTTTTAATTCAACCCATTTATAAATCAAAAATCACATTTGTGCATTCAAGCATATAAAATAAATTGAAAGGAAATCCAAAAATTATTTTAACATTCACTCTTCATAAGAGTTTATTGATCATGTATAAGAATTTATACAGCATGTATTGTATCATTGAAGATCATGTTAGTCACTGATTACATTGTACTAGTTTTGGACTATTAGCTATTGAATTACAACAATTACTAGAGTGTTTTCCAATATTATACACCAATGAGCATCATGACAAATATCAAGGAATATTAGTTATTAATTATTGCAATCAAGACCAAAAAATAAACTATCTTCTTCATCATTTTCAGATATAGCTATCAAATTCTAGCATGGAGGAGAAGAAGCAAATTTTACTTATGAACATAATCAAGTTAAAAAAATGACATCTTTGGAACTGATATGAATAATATATTCATTAATATAGTTTGTACCTACTTAAAAATAGGTATAAAATTATCAATAAAATCTTTGGAACTGATATGATCTCCTCACATAGAATAATCTAACCATGTGTCAATTTATTCTTGAACCCTCACATGTTTGATATATAATGACATTAAAATACCTCCTTAGCCTTATCTATCATAGATCCAACAATGTCAAGAAATGCTTGGAAGGACAAATTTACACATGCATATCTTGATGTGCTTCGGTACATGATCTAAAATTTAATGAAAATAAACTAGGCACAAAAATAAACAAACCCATATGATAAAATTCTATGAAACATCCACATGTGTGAGATATGCCATCACCAAATTTCTTACTCAGCTCTTTCTTCCTTCTTGTAAATTTGGCTAAGTATGGGAAAACACTGTCAAACTACCTGAGAACCCAAATTTTCACTTCCATATATTTGACTATGATTAGGCACATGACCTAAGATTTAGTACCTAGAAACTAGGGAATAATATGATCACAACCATATTACCAACTCCCCTTGAATCATCCAAATGTGGTAATGGTGATGTTAGCAAACTACCTACCCAGATTCTCTACTACTAGACCCAAAATGTCTAGATGACAATAATGATAAAAAATATGAAATAAACTCATGCACACAAGCACTCAAAAAATATAAAACATCTAATGATACCTCTTACACATGCTAAATACACCATACTCATCCCTGAACATCTCTAACCATGCCAAAACATAAGATCAACCAAGCATTCTTCAAGTGTACTAGGAGAATCACATTACACACTTTGTCATTATCACTTAGGCTATCAAAGAACTTTATGAAGTCATCATGAAACCTCCGTGAAATCACCATGAAATCGTTAAGAACTCTCCAATAGTGTGAGTATGTGGCACCTACTAGATTGGTAACATATCCATTCACATCATATAAATCCCTTAGATCAATAACTCTCAAGGTCATTTGAGTCATCTTTGCATATGCACATTTGAATTTTGATAGGGAAGGGAAGGTGTATATCCCTATCCTAATAGTGAAGTGGATCCCTATCTTATGCTTGTTTGATAAAAACTTTTGGGTTTATACAAGTTGTTCTCAAGTTCCATTAGGGCCCATTTATCACTTACATACCTTGGAAGGGTATAGGGAGAACCATTGAAACCACCAACTCTGATATATGAATATGATGGGAACTGAATGAAAAATGAACCCCACTTTATAATTGTTATTGTTGCAACATTATAAAATCTTCTCCTACCTAGTTCCTTTTCAAACATGATTATGATGTAGTATACAAAATCATCATTGACCCTTCCAAATTGTTATTTGATTATCATAAAGATAAGGCCATGGTAGTATTTAATTACCTTGTTGATTTGATTTTTCATTGGGTTTAATCCTAGGAATACCCTATATTTCCATAACATATATATACCAAGTATGAAGTCATATTAAACTTACCTGTAGTTTGGACCTCCATCAACTGTTTGTCAATGGATTGAAAAATCAACTAGGCCTAGTGAATGTACTATTTATTTTCATGGATTACCCACATATAGTGATACATAAAATCCTAATAATTCTTGGAATTTGGGTTCCTTGTAACTTTATGTAAAATTATAATAATGTTTCCCACTTCATCCTTGAAGTCTATCCTAGCCAAGGTCTTAGGCATCCTTGTGGTTGTAGGTCTTGTGGTTTTTAGCCATTATTTATTTAACACCCATAGACATACTAAATTATTATATTGAGATAAATTTTTAGAGGAGCCAGGGGTTATATCTAGGTAGTTTTCATATTCTAGAATTCGGAACATGGAATCAATGAAATTAGGGTCTAGATTTAGAATCTTCTATCTTTTGTCATTCACTACTTCCCTCTTTTCAACATCATAATGTTTTTCCATTGTGAGGACAAACTTAGGGATTTATACTAAGAGTAGAAAATTTTTATCCTAGGGCAAACCATTATCATAGATGCTTTGAATCCAATCATTCTTGAATTTTTGCATTTACTCTATTCTAGAAATTTGCTAGGTATGTCTGACCTAGATTCATCTTGATGATATCATTAGTGTTTGAATCTAGGTTGGATGGGACACCAAGTCAATTTTAATTAACATCTCCTTTCCATACATGTACTTTGGGAAAATTGACATGGGAAAACCAACTATAGAGTTGGCTGGAGTTTTGAGTTGTTATTATAGGTTATTTTCTTGCTTTGAATTTGTTGAGGTTTTGACTTGCTATTATAGTTAAAACGTCCAGCAGAGATATAATGTGTAATTAAAGATATAAAGTATGACAAAAATGTCCATCAATATTTCTTGTCTACAGAGGCAATTTGTATTTTTTTTACAGGAACTTAGAGTCTTTAGAATAATGAAAATCTATGTTGGGGTTTTGTATGTGTTTTGACAACTAAAATTTCTATGGGGTTTGATATTGCATAAGTAGGAGATATTTTTGTCTTAATTTGTACAAGGTATTTATGGAGAATACTAAAATTTTTAAATTTTTTTATGAAATCCTAAAAAACCTTAAGTACATCAAGTACCTAGGTGAATTTTAACAAAGATTTTAGAATTGTTGTAAAAAACTTTAAAAAATGCTAGCAAATATGTTAAAATGGTTTTCCATAGATAAAACACTAGATTTTTGTCTAAAAACCCTATGCTTATCTTGAGAGAGATAAAATAGCAATGATCTGAAGTAAATGTGAATTACCTAGAGAAATATCATTTTTTGCATGAGCAGGGGATGTCAATGGCATATTTTGGTTTGTGACATTGGCATTACTTGTCATCGGGTTTGTAGGTTTCATAGTAGGAGAGATCTGGCTTGGGTTTTTAAGTGTCAAAAATGATGTGAAAAATACTATTTTTACTAAGAAAACACTCAATAAATTTTAAACATGGTAGCGATTAGATAAACAACAAGAAAGTGGGGTTTCAAAGTCATTGTGCAATTTTGCATGTTTAAAAAATTGTATTTTACATTTTGATCTCTGCTTTATGTTGAGTCGATGGTTGGAGGTGGGAAATTCCATGGAATCAGGTATTAAAACATTGGTTTCACTTTGAAACTTTTCAAAGTTACAAAGTGTGGTGAAAGTTTTGATTTCCATTGGGTAGGGAGGAAGGGCGTAAGGAAAAGTTTGAGTTACACTTTGTAACTTTTCAAAGTTGAAAAGTGTAACCATATTTACAATTTCCATGGGGTAATGGTGAATGGTATAAATCAAAACTCATTTTTCATTTTTCAACTTTACAAAGTTGTAAAGTACAACCAAATTTTTTTATTCTTGCTAGTCTTAGGTAAGAGCATAAAGTAGAGTTCTGATTGTAGTTTGCAACTTACAACGTTAAAAAGTAAAACTTAAGTTCTTATTTTTTCTAGGTATTGGGTAAGTGCGATGTGGAAGTTTGGGTTCACTTAAAAAAAATTCAAAGTTTCAAACTCCACCCAATTCTCCTATTCTCACTAATTATTAGGTAAGTGAAAAGCAAAAGTTTGGGTGGACTTTACAACTTTGCAAAGTTGCAAACTACATCCAAATCTCTAGTTTCCACTTGGAATCCTAGAAAAGGTTTTTTGGTAACTTTAAAATATTTTCCTCAAAGAATTATGGGTCTCCTTTAGGGTACAAGTTATTTTGATATTTTTGTCACAAAAATATCAACAATTTTGATGATGTCTGTGGGGTGATTGCTTGCTAATCAATTTCTTTCTAGTATCCTTCTAGCTCATTGGGCACAAAATCATTTTAAGCTTTAACACACTCTAATTGGAGAAGAAAAAACTAAAAATTTTGTAAACAAGAAAAAATAGGAAAAAAGAAAATAAAAACAAAATAAGGAAATGAAACTCATAATGAGTTACAAACTTGTGCGAAAGCACTTATTTGATAAAACCAACTAAACCTAATATATACAATGTTTGGAAATAAGTCCAACCTTAGAAGCAAGATTTGAGGTATATCCCATTAGCTGGGATAGGTAGTTTTGATCTACTGAGCCTAGATAGTGGGAATTCATTGGCTCCTTTGCATTGAGTTATGATGACTAGACCACTCCATATTGCGTCAAATACTTGCCTGGTTTGGCTAGTTCAACATCCCATTTCAAAACCATGTCTCCTTAGTTGAATCTCCTATCAAATGATATTTTATCAAAATTTATCTTTATTTGAGCATGATTCACTTCTAAAAATTGCATTAACTGGTTCATGACTTCTTCTAGATCCATGAGTTCTACCAACCACATGTTCATTTCATCATTTTTAATCAATTCTAACTGATTATTAAGTTCTAGATATTATATCTCTATTGATAGTGGAATTCTAGCTTCCATTTCGTAGACCAACATGAATGGATAATTTCCAATGACTCTCTTGGAAGCGATCTTGTCATCCCAAAGTGCTCATTTTAACATAGTGTGCCATGTCCTTTGGTTATCTTCCATTGTCCTTTTGATAATCCTTATGATAATTTTATTGGTAGATTTGACCAAACATTTATCTTGTGAGTAATAATTAGATGAGGTATTTAGGTACACATTATGCCTTATTGCCCATTCACTCACCTAAGTTCTCATAAAACATTCGGTGTTGTATGAGATAATGGTGTAAGGAACACCAAATTTAGTGACAACGTCATCCATGAATTCCAGGATAGATGCTTCTATAGCATCTTTCAATACAACTGCTTCAGTTGATTTAGTTAAATAATATGTTGTTCTTAAGACCCATTTTTGGCCTACACTTGATAGTGGATTGATCATTCCAATAAAGTACAATCCCCACTGGGTAAATGGATGGTAATCTTGGATTGGTTTGAGAGGGAGTGTTTTTAATATTTTCTTGCGTACAAAGTAAGCACATTTCTCATAGTTTCATACCTATTTATGTGCATCTTTGAATAGGTCAAGCCAATAATAACTTATCCTCATTATTTTTATGGCAATGGTTCTTTACAGAAATGCCCACCTGATAAGCCATCATGAAACTCCTAGATCACCTTTGGAATTTGATCATGCTTGATGAAACTCAACATAACTCCATTAATATCTTTCTTAAATAATATCCCATCAATAAGAGCATAAAGAATTGATTGGAGTCTGATGTACCTCCTCATATACAGTTAGAGATTATTGTAAGTATTCACTATTTTAGAGGAAGGTAGTCATGTCACTCATCAAAATTTTGAGAAAATGTAGAGTGGTTGGTTGGAATCCCTGTTGAACATATACTACATTGAAGGTGTTTATATCAAAAACAAGTTATTCACATAAGCCATTTCCTCTTACAAACTTAGTTATTTTGATGCTCACATCATATTCCATGATTTTTGTGATCCAACCTACTCTCTTCTCATTTATTTATCATCTTAATAGGAACTCCTTGATTCTTTGGTGACTGACCATTAGATGAATTTTATTATTTGATAACACATGCCTAATTTTTTTGAAATGCTTTATTACTACGTATAATTATTTCTCAAAAAAACTATATTTTTCCTCGTAATCCTTCAAGGACTGACTAAAAAATAATATAGACTACTCAAACTATTCTTCACTCTATTGGGTCAAAATTGATGATATAATTCTTTCCCCTCCAAAAGTGTAGAGAGTGAAATAATTCTCATAGTTAGGATTTACAAGGGTAGGAGCTTGAGAAATACCATTTTTGATGGATTGAAAATAATCCTTTCCTTCCCTTGTCCAACTAAAAATGATCCCTTTTCTAATCATGAAAGTAAGGGGTTTGGCCATGGAGGAAAATATTTGAATGAACCTTCTTATGAAGTTGATCTTCCCTAATAAACTATGTAATTCCTTTTTATTTCTTGAAAGTGATAATGAAGAGATAACTCTTACACTCTCTGGGTCTATTGCAAGAACTTGTTTTCAAACTACATGTCCCAATAGTTTCCCTTCATGAAATATGAAAACACACTTTTTTTGGATTGAGGGAAACTCCAAATTGATTACACCTTTCAAAAAAAATTATAAGGTGACCTAGGTGGTCACCAAATTGTTTTGAATATATAGTGATGTCATCTAAATATACCAAAATAATTTCATTTATCAAACTCCTGAAATCCATATCCATGGTCCTTCAGAATGTAACACCACCATTGGTTAGACTGAAAGGCATCTTTTTATAGGCACATGTGTCCCATTTTATAGTGAAATTAGTCTTGAATTGGTCGAATTCCTATATTAGGATTTGGTTATATCCATAATAACTATCTTGAAGGGAAAACCTTTCAAATTCTAATATAATTTGAAGGATTTGATCCATGGGTGGAAGGGGACAATTATCCTTCAAATATTCTTTGTTTATGTTGCAAAAACATACACAAATCCTAATTTCACCATTATTTTTCCTAACATGGACTAAGGTAGTAACCCAGGATGAGTGTTTTATAAGGAAAATGATGTTAGCCTATATCAATTTGGATAGCTCACTCTTCATCAAGGGCTCTATTTTTTGATTAATTGGTCTTTGTTTTTGTCTAACAAGCTTACTAATTGGGTTAAGTTCTATTGTGTGTTGGGCTAAGCTAGGGTAAAAACACCTTAGATATTTATAACTCCAAGCAAATTTATCATCAAATTCTTGACACAATCTAATAAAATATTGTTTTTCATAAGTAATGCATACCTTTTTGACATCTAGTGATCTGACCTCCAAGATGACTACTAGCTCGTAGTCTTCTTCCTTAACAATGCAATTTTTATTCTCACCCTTCTACTGATAATCAAAGTTTAAGATACTTTACAAAGTAACAAGACTCATGCGATACTTGTTTATCTTCAACTGAATAACTTAATCCCCATATTTTTCTTATAGATTTAACATATTTTTTTGTAATAATTTAGCCTCATCTGGTATAAAATCAAAAATTTGTTGATCACTTTCAAAAACTTCACAGTTGGTTGCATTTTCAGGAATGGATGTTCTCACTATTAATTTTACATGATGGATATTGTCCTTAATCTCTTCAGGCAAGTTATATTGAGAATGCACTAAGGGCATGTGATCAATATCCTTGTCTGGTGCTCTTAGTATTACTTGAATGTTTAAAGTGATAAAATCTTCCAACATGTCTCAAACCCTATGTTTGTAAGATCTTAGCATGTTATTATTGGTTTTGATTTTTCATCTAACCCCATGAATGATCAGTACACTATCACCAAACAATTTTAGTGATTGTATTCCCCTTTATTTGGTCAACTGGAGACCTCAAATTAATGTTTCATACTCAACCACATTATTAGTGCAACTGAACTAAAGTCTAAAAGAATAGAAATAACTCTCCTTTTGGGGAGAGATCAAAACAATACTTGCACCTGCACCATTCCTTCTTCTTGATCTATTGAAGTAGAGTTCCCACATTCCCTTGAGATCCTCAACTAGTTACACAAATTTTGGGATAATTTCATCATTTTCATGAATTTAATATGTACCCAACCCTATTTCCTTGACATATTCATAAGAATTAAACTAGAGAGTTGACCCCCATTCCTCCAACGGAGTGCTTGGGATTTCTTACACATGTTTTTCAACCTTATGGTCTAGTTTCTTCTCTTGATCTTGTAAATATCTAAAGTGATACAACTGTATGACTTAATGTCATCTTTAAAAATTTACTTATCTCTTATTTTCACTCTAGTCCTATATCTTGTCTTGAGAAAGATATGAGACCAATCAATAGATAGGTACCCTCCAATTTTTGTAGTGAAGTCTCGGGAAAGGTATATATCAAAATAGGGGATTAGGCTAATAAATGAGATATCTTGGGATATGGATAAGCTTAGACATGCATGGATGGTAAGGTTTGATCCTTTTATAGTCTAAACTATTTAGATAGTAGTCCCATCCAATTAAACCATAATTCTTGTGACGGTGTGTGTTTAATGCAAATAACATCAACTATTTTATCAAGCATTACAAAATTTATAGACCTAGAGTCTACCATGCAGTTATGTATAATTTTTTTCAAAACTATGAGTGAAATGTTAAAAGGGTTAGGCTTACCATTTTTAATTACTTTTGTGTCCTTTTAAGGTTGACACAAGTTAACTACAATAGTGAGTCCCTTAGCTAATACTTTATTTACTATGTTGGTAGGTTTTTAGAGCTTCTTGAAGCAAGTCACTTATGTGTGCTTTCCTGATTATGTATGAATACATCTAAACATGTCCTTGTATGTGGCTCTAAGCCAACTTAATTTTTTCTTACATATGTATACATTTGAAAATGTCCTTGTATGTCTTCTTTTCTCAGATTTAATGACATGTGTCCATGTCACTTGTATTGTCTCCCTTTGGCATATTTTACATGCCTCATGTGTTTTGTATGTATGTTTTCTTATATGTGTCATTTCCATGACACATGTATTTTATTGTTACACACACTAGTTTTTTATTCCATGAGGGACCTCATGCATCTACCCTTCCTACTTGGGTGTCATGATGGACATCATGCCCCATTCCCTAGTTAGCTAGTCAGATTTATTGGTATACATTTTGATTACATTTATCCTGATACCCCTGTGCAATTTTAGACACTACATAACATGTTAAATTATATACTTATGCTCAAATCCTCTTACATTCTGATGTTATGTTTGCATAATGTATTGGATTATCACATGGTTATCATATATACTCCAACTAACACATTTTGTATAGCTATTTTATTTTGAGGATAGTTATTTCACATGACAAAAACTACACTCAAAATAAAGGGTATTTATAGGGGTTTGTCACAAAGATTGAGCTCCTACATTGCATTCACATAATATTTTCAATACACAGGCTCAGTTTGAAGAAACCAGACATAGGTAAAACTTAGAAAAAATAGGGAATTAGAAATTATTACATTGACTCAGATCTCAGACCAGATAGACATTAGCACCCAAATTAGGATACTAGTAACACATGGAACTAATATACAATATCCTAAACTTTAGGTCAGTTCATATTAACTAGAATAGTATACCAAGTACAATATAGGTTTCTACAGACACAATTATATGATTGATAGAACATTGCATGCATAGAAAATTTTCACCATAAAAAGGTCAACCCTTTTTCCACTTTCATATACTCACAGGACATGATACAAACACATGCACAACATTACAACATAAACTAAATAAATTTTAGTCTATGGACACTATCCAAATCATGCATCCTCTACCTCCATAGGCACAAGCACCATCATCGATATGAGTTCCTTCATAGATATGAGCACCATGACATAGTCATCACCAAAACATATATTCATGAAATGATATATTGACTATATAGTTTTTTGTAGCAGATATGTGTGTACCCCATATGGCTATGAATGAGGATTCTAATCCTAGCACTTATGTTTTGGCATTTTTACACTATATTGGTTACTAGGAGAGTGAGCTACAACATGATATACATTATCAAGACTCCATTTGACATATTACACTACCAAGTTCATATAGACCGAATGTGGCCAATACATTATTCTTAATTTTGAAGAGGGACACTAAATTACAGGTTATACTTGGCAGTACATGGTTACAGAGAATAGATGCCAATTTTGATCGATCAGATAGATGCTTGAAATTAACTCATGATGGACACATGGTTCACATATTACACATTGACACATATGAGAACCATAGGTTGCACATAGATTCATCATGGTCTAATGTGATTTAACCTAGGAACATGCAAGAGACATGTTACACAACTAAGTAGCATGTTATTTATATGCATAGACTCCAAACTCATGCCAAGGATAAGGATCCATTGATACATACATATTGGTATGATAACCATGATGATGACGATTTATTTGAGTTGTGATAGATTCAATATCTAACACTGAATGATCTTACACTAGATCCACCATTTGATTATCCACATCCCATGGATGTGTTAATGTGTCTATAAAAAATACTACACTTTGTTTTTATACTATTTAATTTACATTTATAGTATTTACTTATACCTACTTTATTTTCTCTTATTCCTTGTATATAGGCTATTTTCATTCGCTTGTACATAGATTTTATCTAAAAAATTATATATATATATATATATATATATATATATATATATATATATATATATATATATATATATATATATATATATATATATATATATATATATATATATAACATGTCAAAACATAAAAACATTCAAATATTTATCATAAAATAAAAAATTTATAGATGTTATGCATTGATATGTTTACATTTTTTATATTTTATAGACATTGCATATGATAGATATCTTACTATAGTAAATTTTATCATACATACATGTTTCACTTATTCTTTTCAAGTGATTTTGATTGCATTCGAGACTCAAGTCCACTACAATGATCTAGACTTGTTATCATCAACCCACTAGGGGAATATACACTAATTCATATTTATTCATTTGACATGTTCACCCACTTGGGGGAATAAAAAAAATGGATTATATTATCAATTTTTATCCTTAAATTCTATACATTCCTATTTTTACATTGTTATATTTAGATATTGATCAATACTACTCATACTTAGATTTTTTCTGAGTATCACTAGTTTAGACTTAGCATATGTATCTCTTCGCTCTTACACATATTTATAATACATACTTATGCATGATTTTATTTTTGTCTTTCTTAGTTTATAATTTATTATGTTTTATATGCTTCTTCTATTCAAGGGTGTTTGAATATGCCATTGCTCTTTGGCCCTACACCACTTCTATTCATGTATGCCTTAGACATGTGCTCATGTATTTTATGTGTGCTTTCCTAATTGTGTATGCAAACATTTTAACATGTCCATATATGTGACTCTAAGACAAATTTATTTTTACTTGTGTATGTAGACATTTGAACATGTCCTTTTATGTCTTCTTTTCTCAGATTTAGTGACAAGTGCCCATGTCCCTTGTATTATGGCCCCTTGGCCTATTTTACATGCCTCATGTGTTTTGTATCTATTTTTTATTGTATGTGTCATGGCCATGACACTTGTCTTTAATTTTTTTAAAAACCATTTTTTTATGCCATGAGGGACCTCATGCATCTACCTTTCTTAATTGGGTGTTGTAATGGACATCATGCCCCATACCCCTAGTTAGATACTCAATTTTTTTGTATACATATTGATACCATATATCTTGAGACCCTTGTGCAATTTTATACATAAAAAACATCTAAAATTACATAATTATACTTAAATCCTATTAAATTATAATGTTATGTTTGCATAATATATTAGATTATCACGTATTTATCATATATGTTCTAGATAACACATTTTGCAGAGCTATTTTATTTTGAGAAAAGTTATTGCATAGGTCAAAAACTACCCTCAAAATAGTGGGCATTCATAGGAGTTTGTCACAAATATTAGGCTCCTACATTGAATTCATAGACCATTTTCAACACAAGCTCATTTTTTGGAAATGAAACACATGTAAATCATAGAAAAAATAGGGAATCAAAAATTAGTATAATGACTCAAATTTCTTGAAACTGAGCCTGTTGAAAATGGGATAGGAAATAAAACGTAGGGTAAAATTAGTAAAATGACCCAAATTATGACACTAATACCACATGGTTCTAATATATATTAGCCCTAATTTAAGGGTAATTTATATTGGCTAGAATAGTACACCAGGTACAATATATGTTTGCATAGACATAACTATATGTTTGATAGTTATGCTAAGATTTTGCTTTATTCACGCTAGTAAAAATTGGATTCATATCAGTTGCATAGATTAATGTCATCATGTGTGACATGACCATTCCCATATTTAGTTTAGATACTCATATACACTCAATCTAGAATTAGTATACTTAGATATCAAATTGGGGGCATGTGAATGACACATTGTGTCCATATGCTTAGTTACACACAAGTTGATAAGATGGAATGGAAAACTACATATCATTCTCTATGATGTATACACTTGACATTATATTCTAGGTTATCAATAATTTCATGCCTTACTCTATTTACAGTGGTTGGCATTCTTGAGTAGCCCAAATCTGCCTAATGTACCTGAATGATCATAGAGAAGACATAAATAATTAGATATACCTAGTTAGATATTTATACTAATTTTCAAAACTAAATTTTAGATGTATCTACTACACACAAGTGGGAAAATGGAGTCATGGACTACTTGAGTTCTTGATTCACCCACATGAGAGGGTTCTTGAGCCACCCACATGAGAGGGTTAGACACACTTTGATGTAGGAACATCACTCCTAGGCCTAGATTGTTGTAATTTTTTTTTATTTTTTATCAATTTTGGTTTTCTTGTGGTCTAAGTGATGTTAATATGCTTTTACAACTTTTATATTTCATTTCTAGTTGTTTTTTTAATCTCTTGGTATTCAAAATTTCAAATTTGGCTTATCCCACCAAAACTAACTTTTTGAGTTTTTGAACTTGTGAGGCCTAGTTTAGGAGTTCAAAATGTGTTTGGAGGATTGTTTCAATTATGATATTTCTAGGATGAACTATTGAAGGGACTATATTTCTATAACACATGTCTTAATTCATGTGTTTAAGAACTATGTAGCATTCTAATGACCATTGGAGGATCCAAAAATAGTTAGAGAAATTATAGGACACATAAAACATATGGTATCCTTGGTAACCATCATCATTAAAATGTAAATGAAATCAATATCTAATAAAATTGAAAGGAAGTTTATCATTTAGAAGACAATAGGTTGTAGACTTTATTTTTCTATGTGTTGGCAATAAAGATGAATGTGTAAGAATGAATGTTGGAAAAATAACAAACAAATATTAATTTATGATGATGTAGTCATATAAAATGTAAAAATTGGTAGTTTGAGTGTGACTTCTGAGACCCAACCTATAGGTATTTCTTGCATGCTCTCATGACCCTTCTAGACACGTTTTTGCTTATTCCTAATCATCCCAAGATTTCTAAACGATCATTCCACCTTAGCCAGGCATCATTTCCTAGGATCACCCAACTTGGAATATAGTGCCAGACCCTGGGATGTCCTATTTAGGTGCTCTTATCCAATTGCAGTTTGAAATCTAACAGTTATTTCCTTTTGGTTCCTATCCTTCATCTTATCGGTGTAGTGTGAATACATTCGATCCATGACTAATAGATCTCTATAAAATCCCATTCAAAGTTAATTTATAAATAGGTTGGTAAATATTACAAAGCAAGCAAGAATACAAGCAAAACCATTGAGATAAATCTCCCTATTCTCTCCATACAGCCATCCAATATAGTTACAAGCATATCTAAATCTTTAGATCAGTCCCTAGCCACCTTAAGCACACTTAGTTTAGTATTTTTTAATCTACATTACACTATTGTACAAAACACATTAAGTGGGTGAACTACATATAGCTTGATCCATCTTCAAAGTATTGGTATGAAGGCAGCGTTCCCACACAAGGGGTGTGGATATATGTTCAGTGCATCTTACCCACACTAACCCCCCCTTCTTTCTCAAGTTTTATAAACATAATGAATTCTAGGGTTTGAAGATTAAATCAAATCTACAAAGAGCTCTATATACTTTTAGAAGTCAAGATTTCATGGGTAGCCTCACACAGGGACAACAAATAAAACCAACAAAACTTAGGTCTCTATGAGAAGTTTGGATAATAGTGGTAGAAGAGGACAATAACACCAAACTCTAGGGTGTATTATTTTGGCTGTCCTATCCTTTCACAAAATGAAATCTAGATCCTGATTTGTGAGACTATCCTAGTCCGGCACAACCAATATCATACCCTGCAACAACCATTTCAATTTTTTTAAGCTAAGTCTTATTTTCCCCATATTTATTTCAATTTATGGAAAGGATAAAAATAAAAATAAATTATAAAAATTAGTGGTTAAATTATTGCAATATTATTTACTGATTCCCAAACCTTTAACCAAAATAGGAATAAGATAACAATATTCCCAAAAAAATTAAATCATTTGGTGAACTCAACTTTCTTAGTTTGTGCATAGAAACCCTAAGAACCCTAGGGAAAGTTCCTAATTTTTTTTTAAATTTTGTATAATTTTTTACCTTCATATTAAAATTAAAAATTCACAATAACTTTTAAAATTCCTTAGTAATTAGAAAAATATTTTTCTGTCGAACCCTAGTTGAATATACTAGGTCCATTTAAATTTAAAAATTCCAATATTTTTCTAATTTTTTACGTATATATTTAAATAAGAGATTAAAATTTTATTTTTAAAATTCTATAGTAATTTAAAAATTTAAAAAAAACCCCCCCTAGTTACATATACTAGGTCTCATTGTTTTTGAGGTATCACCTTACATGTTTGTGAGCTTCATATCCTTTTTATGTATATCTCAATTCATTATTAAATTATATTTATTTAATATACTCTTTCCTTGCTCAAGTTTTTTTCCGTATCCCACCTAAGATACTTGCATCTTTTAATTTGAGATGAAGTGAAAGACCTAGTGGAAATCCTCCTAAATTCACCCGTATTCCTCCAACCCATCCATATACCATGGATAAACAAACAGATCAACTTCCTATTTTAGATCCTACATAACTAGATTACACTAATTTCCATGAAGATAACTTTGACAGTGAGAAATACAAAAATAAAAATGATGATATACACACTTATGGTCATGTTCCACCACATGGGACTCTGATCCACTTTTGGCGATTATTGATTATGATGTTGTTATGAACACAGATTTGATTCAACAGAGCTTTAGAGAGAGACTTATGGAATATCCCTAAGATCATACACTTATCTTAAAATATATCATGGAAATTAAAAAGGCTAAGCAAGTTGAGTCTTCCATTCCTTCAGAGCAACCAATTGCAAATAACACTATGGGGGCAACTACATCTTAACAAACCTCTATAACAGCCCAACCTTCATCTATGCCACACTAGATAGTACATCTTTGTCTCTTGATGTGGCTACCCTTGTGTAAGAGATAAAATATCTTCAATCCAAGTTGATAAATCTTAGGCAAGGTGCTTCTATACCAATGCAAGCTTTGGATTCTTTTTCTCTATTGCATACACTATTAGCACATCATATTGCTTCGACACACTTGCCACCAGGGTTTGTTCAACCTAAGCTCACTTTATATGATGGAAAGGGTGATCCAAAGACATGTTTGATATATTTCCATGTAGCATGCTTAAACTATGTGCCAAATGACTGGCTATTAAGCAAGTTATTTCCATGGAATGTAAAGGATTATGATTTACAATGGTTCTATAGTCTACTAAGTTAGTCAGTCAACGCATTTAATCCTTAAGTCGACATGTTTCTATCTCATTTCAGCATTAACATTGGTTATAAGGTTTCCTAAACCCATGTTGCACAAAAAAAATAAAGGTCAAATGAAAATCTCACAGATTATGTTCTTAGATATAAGACTATCTTCGCTAAGATGACTAGCCCCATAGCCAATAAATAGTTACAATATCTATTCAAATAGAGTTTTCTACCAAATTTACATGATTCAATAATGTTTAAAAGGTTTTCTTCCTTCACTGAATTATGTCATACACTAAAAGAAAGGGAATTCAAATTAATTTCAATGGGAAAACTCAAGTACACAAGTATATCAGAAACAACAAACAAGGGTAGCAATAGAATACCATACAAAGTCAAGGTCAATAATAACAAAATTTAGAATCAACCTATAGTCAATGTACATTCAGATCCCCCTCAATGAGTAGTTTTATTAGCACCTCCTCGATGAACCTTTACCAATCTACCAGTTTCTCCAGCCAAAGTTCTATAACAACTTTTAGAATATAATATCATATCTCTCCCTCTTATTTAAGAAGATGATCAAACAAAGATTATTCCACAAGGATATGATCATAATGCATTTTATGACTTTCATAGGACACCAATCCACATAACAAATATATTCATTAGTTTTAAAAATAGGATATATGACTTGATAGATTGCAATCTTATTGATCTTGGCACTCCATTTGAGCCTTTGTAAGAAAAGAAAACACAAGACAAGGCTCTAAAAATTTTCTAAGAGCCTTTTCAAAAACATTATATATAGGAGATAAGGGACATATCATATTTTCACCTTACATATCATGCACATCCACCACCAACTACATACAAGGCACCTTCAGTTGAGTCACATCCTTTGATTAAAATGATTGGTGTGTACAATTTTAGAGTTTCAACTAGACCTTCAATCTCCTTCTTAGAGGAGATAGTTGAGGATGATTCAAATTATCATGTAGTATTTATAAGATCTTACATTCATAAACATTCCATTCATAGTATTATTATAGATAATAGATCTAGTGTGAACATGTGCACTATGACATTACTAAAACATTTGGAATATTTAGAGCAGGATATTACCCTAATGGACATAGTTATTAGTGGATATAATGGGCACATAAAAAGTTCACTGGGTGAAATTATACTTCATCTATAGGTTGGTCCAACACATGTGGCCACATAATTTATTATTGTTCTTAGTGTAAGAGTTTTTAATATGTTATTTGGTTGACCATGGATTCAGAAACATCAAACAGTACCTTTTATAGTTCATAGATGCATGAAATTCCTTCATGTTAATCAGGTTATTATAGTTGGTGGATTTTAATATGAGTTACCACTCCCCACTTCAGATCCATCTTCTAATTTATAGTTACCAATTTTAGTTTCTCCACTAGTTACAGTTCTTCTAGTTTATATTTATATATAGTTGAAGCTTTCCTCTCCAGTACAAAGAGTTCATACACTTCCATAGAGGCCTCCCTTAGAGAAACCATAGTCTTAAGACTTAAGATAGTCTCCATCTATAGTGTTCACACTTAAGAAAATATCATTGAGGTTTCATACCTATACACATAGAGCACATGTTTAGAGAGCTCTCCTACCACCAGATGGGTCCTTAAGAACCCCATAGTTGCATCCACTTCTCAGACTCATAGGGGGACCCCATAGTTGATTTCTACTTCAAAACATTTAGAGCATTTATAGTATACATAGCTTTCAGAGTTATGGTCTTAGCCTCTCCATCGTGCTTCATGATCATGCATGATCTCTCTCCTTGATACATGACACCATGATAGGGAGTCTCCCATGAGACTTATCGATTAGTATAATTTATTCTTAGTATTACTTGTACATAGTTTCTTTATGATTTATTAAAGATAGGTTATATCAAAAATCCAAAAATATTCAAATGAAAAAAAACACAAAAACACTTCAATTGTATGCATTATCCATGCTTTACATTTCTACTACCATGCTAGACTTACATTTTTATTCTATGCTATTATTTGTCAATGTATCTACATTACCATGCTTCACTTGATCTTCTTTGAGTGTGTGTAGTGACATCTAAATCCATGATTGCTTCACTCTACCCATTGAGGGGGCATCCTACTTCTACATTAGAGAAATACGTCGATATATCTACCCACTAGGGGCATCTTTTACATGACTACAACATCTAGGTTATGCCATTCCCATACCACACACTCTAGTTTTTAGTTGACATGCATTACTTACTAGCATACACATATTACTCTATCAACATTCAATAGTATATAGCACTTGTGTATTTCTTAGCATATACCTAGTTTTGTACTATATGTCTTACATACTTTCACTTATTGCTTTGATTAGTTATATGTTATTGTATTTACAACATTTACATGCTTTAATTTCTTGTTTTTCATAGATAAATATGATTGCATTTCTTAGTTCTTATTCTATATCTTGTGTGTGCCTTAGGACATTTGTCAATGTCCTTTCTTGTACTCTTCTATGTATCTGTGGCCCTAATGCCAACCTTGCTTGTTTTCAAATTATATGTATATGTGGCATTTGAACATACCTTGTATACTTGCTTCCCAATTTGAGTGGCATGTGCCCATGTCCCTTATTTGTTTGGCCCCTTGAACACTTTTGTATGCTTCTTTATTTTGGCCTTGCAGGCTTGTTTGATTTTTCATTTTCCAATTGTTTGCAATTCCATGATCCACATCATGCATTCTCTTTCTTTCTTGGATTCCATGATGGACATCATGCTTCATTCCTCCTTGAAAACTAACAACTAATAACTAACCATAATTCCATTTCTATTTAACTATATTGCACATGTTATTATATTGTTACATCTATCTAGGCATACCCCTATTGATCTAACAATATCTATTATAAACTATGCTATATCCTGAGATATCATTTTGATTATCATTTCTATATCATGTATTTTCATAGCATAACACAATTATAGGGCTCTTTCTTCTGAGGATAGTCATTATAGGGTCTTCATTCCTACCCTTAGAAGAGGGGGCAATAAATAGGGGTTTTGTCATAGAGATCAGACCCTCTAACTGATCAAAAACAATAGTTTTTAGAAAATATAGAACAACAACCAAAGTATAAACTAGTTATAATAGACTAGATAGACAGTGACAATTACAAAATAGCCTTTAGAATTAACATAAGATAAGAACTCCAAATTTGGACTATAGCTATAGACAATAGAGTATCCTATTTTTGTGCTCCTATCCAAATATAAAAAACCAAATTTTCCAAAAATAGACAGAAAGGTAAGATAGTTACAATTTTGTCAGCAATAGTTTAGCTCAAAATTAGTAGTTTTCAAATAATTTTTTCTTAGAGAATTTAGATATATAAGGCATCATGTGTTGTATGATGGCTCTCACTTCTAGTTTTAGATACAGTAGTTGGTATAGCTTCTAGATCAAAATCCATGTTATAGACACCAGCCATTAGGGGCAAAGTGTGTGCCAGATTTTCTTTCTCTTATTTAAAGTTTATGGCATTACCCAGGCATTCTAAGCAGCTTTGTGCCTTACTCCATCTACAAGTGGTTGGCATCATTCCCAAGTGGATTTCACATAATCCTACTACCTGGTTTCGTAGTGTCTTTCATACAATCTTAATCTCCACCTTTTATAAGTGGCTAAGAGGGACCTAGTTTCTAGCACACATTTGGCTATCCATGCCACATTGTAATATTATAGAACATTCATGGGCTTCTGAAGCCATCTCACATGACACACATTCATACTAGTATCAGTTCATAGCTTCCCTTCACAAGGAAATGATGGAGCCAAAGGACTAGCTAGCCTTTATATTATTCAACCTCCTACTTAGATGGATTGTGCACAGTCCAAATATCAATTAACACACACATGATCACATAGTTTCACTTAGTGGGTGATGATGGAGCCAAAGGGCCAACCTTTGCATTCTTGATCCACTCTTGGGGAATTGAGCACTTATCTCCATTCATGATATGTCTCTTAGTAAAACATCATTCAACACATACCCAACATCACTTAACATCACAACAAATTTACACTTCATGACATGATATCTCTATGCACACCCAACATCACACAGCTTTCATGAGCTTCACCCTTACAAGTAAGTTTAGGTACACTTTCTATTTTTCCTTTATCTTAGTATTTCTCTTTGATGCATCATTACAATAAAGTGGGGGGGAGGGGGGGTTGGGGTGGGCGGGGAATGTAGACATATAAAATGTCAAAATTGGTAGTTTGAGTGTGGCTTATGACACCCAACCCATAGGTCTTTCTTTCATACTCTCATGACCTTTCTACACACCTTTTTTCTTATTCCCAATCATCCTGAGATTTCCAAATAATCATTCCACCTTAATCAGGAAACATTTCCCAATCCAATCCTATCCCCCCAGGTTTTACACCTATGGGACATAAGTGCCCAACTTGGACTATAGCATTGGACCCTAGGGTGTCTTATTTTGGCATTCTTGTCTAATTACATTTTGAGCACCAACAATTATTTCTTTCTGATTCCTATCCTTCATCATATCAACCTAGCATGAATAAATTTGACCCATGACCAATAGATCTCTATAAAACCTCATTCAATGTTCATTTATAGGGAGGTTGTAAAATATTACAAAGTAAGAAAGAATACAAGAAAAAACTACTAAGGTAAATCTATGTATTCTCTACATACAACCATCCAATATAGCTTCAAGCATATCCAAAATTTTGCACCAGTCCCTAGCCACCTCAAACACACATAGTCTAGTATTTTTTCATCTACATTACACTATTGTACAAAGCACATTAAGTGGGAAAACTACATATCACTTGATCCCTCTTTAATGTATTTATATGTAGGCAGTGTGCCCACACAAGGAGCGTGGATACCCATTTAGTGCATATTACACCCACTAAACCCCTTCTTCTTTCTAAAGTTTTATCAAAGCATAATGAATTCTAGGGTTGGAAAATTAAATCAAATCTATAAGGAGTTTTGTAGACTTTTAGCAACTGTGATTTCACAAGCAAGCTCACACAAGGACAATGAATAACACTTAGAAAACTTAGGGCTCTAAGAGTAGTTTGGACAATAGTGGTAGAAGAGGATAATAGTTTTAGACTCTAGGGTATCTTGTTTCAATGGTTCTATACTTTCACAAAACAAAATTGAGATCCTAATTTGTTACAATATCCCAATCTTGCACAACCAATATCAGACCCTACAACAACCATTTCAATTCATTTTAAGCTAAATATTATTGTCTCCATATTTTTTCTATTTATAGAAATGATAAAAATATAAATAAATTATATAAATTAGTGGTTAAATTATTACAATATTATTTACTGATTTAGTCAGCCTGAAGCATTAACTAAAATAGGAATAAGACACTAATATTCCCAAAAATGTTAAATAAAATGATCATTATGTCTTGTTAAGTTTTTTTTTCTATTTATTAAGGTTATTTATATATTTATGTAGTTGTCTTCATACTTATTTGTGAATAAATTAAGTTAGTCCCCATAGGTGGCTATGAATATACATACAATCAAACTCAAAATTTGGCAAAAGTGAGTCATGGAGGTGTCAAAGAGGAAACTGATGAGTCAATAAGGTGCATAGGTATTATACAAACCTTATTAAATCAACACAAAAGAGTGAAACCCATTTTTGAAGCTTGAAACAACAAATTATTCCTTCTTGGGTTTACATAGTTTGCTAAAAATGTGTGTTAGGGTTTCTAAACAAAAACTTACATTGAAATAGTTTCCACCATCCAAAAATCATAAAACTAGGTGATTAGTTATATATTAATGTGTTGTAATATATTTTGAAGGTTTAAGACATTTGAAAAAAATTGTGTACAAAAATATAGGACTGAGAGTGAATGAGGCCTTGGGAGACCTAATTGGGGCTTAATAGAGGTTGGAAAAGTGGTTTTTGAGTGGAATTTGGTCAAAAAAATTCTTAGAGGGAAGGTTTTAAATACAGGGTACTCAAAAAGTAGCTTAGATTCTTTAGATCAATCTATAATTATTCGTACCATTGGAAAAAGTGAAAAAAAGGCTACTAGGAAGTGAGGTAGTCTATGTTAATTATCACCAAGTTGAGAGACTCAATTTTTGGTTATTTAATCTATGCATCACACTTTTAGTCTAATCTAAGCTATTCATAGGTCATGATCCACCAAGTAGTGGTGCAAAATGATGCATTCAAAATCATATTGAATTCTTCAACCACCTACACACGAGGATTGAGGAAGTTATCATCTCAGCCCAAGTAATTCATTGATTTAATCACTATATACACTTGAACACATAGGTTATCATTATTTTCATGCTTTAGTTTGCATATCCAATGAGGTGTATTCATTCCTTTCCTCTTTTCCATGTCTTTACTCAATTTTACTAAGTTACTTCTTTATTTAGCATAGTATTCTAGGTTTCATATCTCTTAACTAAGGACTAATTTATGCATGTTTAATTGTATGTCATCCTTTGGACCACGATTCACATACACATACCCAGATTCACATACTCATACTCAACTACATAGGCTTCACTTCCTAGGTAAGTCTAGTCACATTTCTTTTTCCTTTACACTAGTCATTTCACTTTGCTACATTTCAAGCACAAGGGGGGAGGGGAGGGAATGTAATAACCTTAAAGTGGTATTTGAGTGATAAGAGTGATACTTCAGACAACCTATTCATAGATTAGCCCTAGACATAACCTAAATCCTTTTATCACACTTTTCCAACCTATTTGTGGACAATAGGCATCCCTAGTCATCTAAAACACAGTCTCAAACCTCTATTTCAAGATCCTAACCCTTCGTGTCTAGAAACCTACTAGCTAGACATTAGGACCACATTAAGGACACTAGAGCCACATGGCACTAGTTTCCCTTACTCTAACTCTCCCGAATGGATATATTTTCAAAAGTTAAACCCTCTTAAGGTTGGCCTAATCAAATTTTATTATCCTCACAAGCTACAAAACACTATAAATACATGACTTTTAGATTTATATCCACTTGATGAAAAAAATATTAAAAAGACCTATTCAAACACAAAACAAGTTGAGTAAATTCAAGGTTATTAATCCATATTCTTCCTTACTTCGACATAATACCATCTATAGCTTCCCTAAGCCAATATTTTATAGATTTCTAATCTCAAGTACACTCAAGGCATTCAAGACCACTATCATTCTAGCATCACTTGCACTTTCACTAGTACTTAGTTGGGAAAAATATATCAAGCTTGATCCCTCCTTATAGTATTGGTATGTAGGAAAATATCGTCACATCCGAGTCTTGAAGATGTCTAGCATATCATACTAATGAACGCACATTTTTAGTTCATGCCTTTCTTGCAAGGATGATTAGGGTTTGAATCATAAATAATCTATTATATGTAAAACATAGATTTTTATAATTCATATGTGCAGGAACATAACTAATAAACATAGGTACAAATACACCTAGAATTTAAGAAATTATAGTCCTATACAAAGGACACTAGAGCTACATGGCACTAGAGTCCAAGTGTTGTCCAACTGTTTAAGAGAGGATTTGACATAGGGATTTGATTGATGACACTCATACCTATTCGTATTCTAGTTTTTAGCACTCAGATCTTTTGTGTTAGGTGTTTTCTAGATAAGTCTTTATTTGTACATATTTAATAATTTTTTTAGAAATTCAAAGAAACTCAAATTGTCTAACAAATCAGTGGTTATTTATTTCATATTATTTCACTTATTTAGACTACTCATCCCTATAATCAAACTTATGATTTACATGGCTAAAACCTAAAATGTTAAAACAAATACATAATATGTCTAAGCCTATTTCCCAGTCTAGAATTGGCAAGCATACACTAAGCACTCTTATTCTATCAATAAAACATCCAAAATGAATGTCCTAAACTTCTTCCATCATTAATAATTCATAACGAGCAGACCCTAGCCATGTTTTAATAACTTAAGCTAGCTAAAAAATTTCATTATCAATGGTTAAAAACTAGATTACATATTACATTCATAAAAGGAGCAAAATTATATACATAAACATAATGAGGAGAATTATGTGTCATTTGACTTACATACTTTCTGTATTGGATACATAGGTAGCACTCAGAGATTCATTCGAGAGTGATTGACATCACCTCAACCTATCTTTCTTCTCCTTTTTATCCCCATACCTAGTTTTATTCTATAGTTTCAAAGTGAGGGTGACATGATTGTATATTTTTGCGCATAATGAGCACTTGATATTGCACATGAAGATGGTTTTCAAGTAGGTATAATGGCATGTGCCAAAACACCAAGTCTTATTTTATGTGGATGAGTTCAAAGACAAAAAAAATACTTTTCACTAACTTGAGTGTCCAAAAAATCTAGGCAGATCTCAACACTCATGTTCATGATTTGAGTGATCACTGGTCCATTTTCATTTGTTTTTATTTCTTGAATATATTCAAAATCCTACACATATCAATAAAAAGTCAAGTACCATAATCCCTTATGCCATTTATATTTATAATAAATTATAACTATTCAATCATACTTTATACTAGCATTTATATTTGTGTATTATTGTTTAATCATACTTTATTATAGTTTTAAAAGTTTTATCTTAGTAGACCATAATAATCCAAAGTAAAATAAAATAGTTTAAAAACATAAAAGAAAGTTATTTTAATTAAAACCTTTAATTAAATTTTAAAAATTTAATGTTAGTAAACCCTATTAAAAATAAATAATTGTAATTCTTACACATAAATAATTCATTAATCTTAATTTGTTGTCTTTTTAAATCAATGGTCATCTTTATGGTATAATTGGTGATCAATTGAACAAAACTTGATCCAGACAACTTACCTTCCCTTATGTTATTTCTTTCCATCTTTTCATATAGCATTTTCAAGATTTTATTGGGCTCATGCACATTTATTGTGCTTGACACTCCAACCTGTGGGTGGGATAGCACTATATAATGGCTTCCCCACTTTAAACTACAACTTGAGTTGAAAGAGACAAGAGAAATGGAACCCAATAAAGTTCATAATTTTGTCCTGAAGGTCTTTCATAAGGTACTCCCTCTCCTCTTCCTTCTTAGCTAGATGTATGTCTTGTAGGTGATGCTATTGAAAATGAATGAAAATGGTATGCATTCTTTTCCCTTAATGCTTTTTTGTGGTCATTTCCACTAAGAAGAGTCTCTCAAGAATTGGTTTTTCCACCATTTGGAGCCATTGATATTCCATGTGGTTAGCATCAAAAATATTACCAAAGGGTTTTTCCTATTTACCTTCAAAGAGCCCTACAAATTCCAATTCCTCATTTTAAAATCAAGTTGTTGGATTATTTGAAACATGCTCTTGATTTTATCAAACTAGAACCATAATTTCAAAGCCACAGACCAAGATTCCCTTTGAGTCCATATATGTGTTGAATTTTTTGGCTTGTTGGTGTAGCTGTAGACCTTTATGGACCAAATTATCATGCCCATTAGATGTATTATTTTCTAGGAGCTGTGAAAGTCATTCTCCTCTTGACCTAATAAATGAGTTTGTATTGAGGTGAACCTTTCCAAAGTCTTGAAGGAATTCATTTATATCTAGGGAGTTGATAGTCATTCATCACATTAATTTATGTACTTCAACCTACATAACACTTTATTTTATTATCAAACATCTGACCATAGTAACAAATATTACCCCCTTTATGGAATGTTTGAAGATTTCCTTGGCCCCTCCACAAACTAAGAAGCCTAAAGTGGCAAACAAAAGGGATAGATGGACCATGGTCTATTCCAAGAAGCCTAATCCAAGGAGAAAACTCTCCTCCCCTACCACTTCTTCTTTAGTCAACAAGCCTTCTTAGGAGATACCCAATCTACCTCCCCTTGTTATTATGGTCACCCATTCTCAACAGAGCATTATTTCAATCATTTCCCAAGATTTTATAGTCCTTGCCAGTAGGATATCCTCAATCATTGGCTCACACTCAAGGTTTTCATGTAGCCCACTCCATAGTTGTGGTGACTCTTCCTAAGACAACCATGGGGCTAAATGTCAATCCATTATGCTGAGAGGTTTTTCTAGCCCAAACTAGTGTAATAGTTTTGTTAATCTAGTATATTTTGATGACAGATAGGCATAATTCTACATGGATGATGTTTCCAAATTAACTTTTTGTCATGGAATGATTGAGATCTTACAGAGTCCTCTCAAAATATTTTTTGTGTGCTACATATTAACAAATAGGATTTCTATATTTTGTTTATCTACAAGAGGTTAAAGTTGTAGGTTTTCTTTTACAGACTTCTTTACATTGTATTTGGCATGATGCCACCTAATTTTTCACTCTAAATGAAGATGGATGTGGTGGCACAACCATATCGATATTGCCTAAGTTATTCCACTTTATTATTACCACAAGGGAGGACATGTCACACTAGGTTGTTTACTTGCTTTTAGACATTGATAGCCATTTATTTGGCATTCTTAACATTTACACCCTTAATGATGGTCCTAACACATTTTTTTTGTCATTCCTTGGCTAAAAATCTCACCCTTCCACGTGGGTCATTTGTGGGGATTTTAATATGGTTGAGAGTTCTAAGGATAAATTTGGTTCCTTGCATATGAGGTGGTATGTTGGAAAACATGAAGAATGATATTATTTAAAAAATAAGTAGGGTCTTGTCAACCCTCTCCTCTGACTCCACTCAATTAATAATAGGTCTTGGCTTACATGGTCTAATTGCCATGATAGCGATCACCACATGGTAAAAAGGATCAATTGGTACATGTTGTCAAAACAAAATATTTTTTCTTTCTCTAACATTAATGGTCAGTATGTCATTGTCCACTCAGACTTTGCTCTCTCTGATCATAATCCTATGCAATAAATTCATCCTTAATACTTATCTTCTAGGCCATGATAGTATCACTCATATGATTGTCTGAATATGAAACATGGCCCGTCATGCTCCTTATTTTACCATCTAGATTGAGTGGTGGAATGAGGCCATTATGTGCAACACCACTTTCCTACGCCACTATGGGAAATAACTTATGTGAGTTAGGAAATGTAGTGATGATTCTATCCTTAAGGAATTTTAAATGGTTCCCTCCCTCCTTGAACTCAATCCTTTTGACATTACTTTACAAATTTTTGTTGCCTCTCTTAAATACCACATTAAGTTGGAAGATAGCCATGTCACTAAAGGGGTGCAATTACGCCCCTAACTATACTGGCTCAAAGTTGGAGATAAGGATTCCAAGGACTTCTTAAAATCCTTCATAACCAAATAGTCTTGTGATTAGATCAATGCCATCAAGTCAGCCCAAGATAGGCTCACTTCCCTTTCAAATAGCACTTTGACCTTCATGGATCACTAAAAAATAGTGTTCTAAGTTAAAGAGCTAATGTCAAAAAGAGCTTGAACTTTACATAAATGCCTCGATGTGGTTCCTGACAAGGTTAAACTAGTCAACCAATGGATTTGTAACTCTCCATTGACCATCTAGGAACTCACATAAACTCTCCAATGAATTGGTAAGGACAAAGCCCTGGGCTACGGTGGCTTTCCCTATGAATTTTATAAATCCACATGAGATTTTGATGGGCCCAACCTAATTTAAGTGTACGAAGAAGTCCTATAAAATAATTCCTTGGGAGATTTATTTAATCATGGTAATATTAAGTTCATACACAAAGGGTGTGATCCAAAGCTTCTTACCAGCTGGTGACCAATTACCTTTTTGAATGTCTTGTACAAAATCATCACTAAAGCTCTAGCCAATTGACTCAATTTTATTCTTCTTGCCATTTTTTTACCTAAGCAAACTGATTTCATTAGAGGGAGATATATTTTAGACAATCTTATTGCCATTTGGGAAGGCATGGAATAGACCAAAGTTTCTTATCAAGGAACCATTTTTCTTAATATCAACTTTTAAAAATCCTCTGATAGAAATGTATGGCCTTTTATTCTATCCATGTTAAAGAACCTAAGTTTTGGACAAACACTTTATTTTGATAGTCCAAACTCTACTTTCAAATGCCTCAGCTTGCCTCACCATTAATGGATTCATGTCTACTAGTATTCACCTACAATATTTCATTAGGCAAGGATGTCCTCTAGCTATGGGTTTATATGTTGTTTCCATTGAAGCTTTAGGATATATTATTGCCTCCATAGTTGAGTGGTGTATAGTTTGTGGTATCACTTTTCCTGGCTTTTCCTACCTGCTCTTTCTAGTTCATTAATGGGCACCTTATAGATGATACTTTTATTACACTCTAAGAACAAGAGGAAACCTTTTCAGAAGCTATGAAATATATTGATGTCTTTTGTTCATCCTCTAGGTCTAGTTTGTAGTGGGGTAAGATGCAACGCTTTAGAAAAATTATGATGCCTATGTCCAATTGGCTTCTCCATTATAATTCAAAATAAATTGCACGCAAAGAATAATTGAATTTTCTGGCATCCATTTTTCTTTCGATAGTTCTTCAACTAATCTATGTCTATATGTCATCAAAGAGTGGAAAAGAAGTTAAATCCCTAATTACCAAATTGTTATCCTTAGTAAGGAAGATCTAATTCTATACCAAGATTTTGACGGCCACCCATATTTATTATTCCTCTTGTTGGGTTCCCTCCTAAGCAACCTATGACAACTTAGCTAAAAACCTCAAGGATTTTATTTGGTCTAATTCCAAACATGTCAAGGGATTCCATCATGTTGCATGGAATATTTGTTTCCTCCCTTGAAACAAAGGAGACATGGGAATTATTAACCTCTACAGGTAGAATGAAATGTTGTGTTAAATCAGTGGTTCTTGCCATTAAAGGTAATGAGGTCTAGGAAATCTTGGTAAGCTAGTATATCTCCTCTAGGGCCCCTTAAAGCATCCCACATTAGAATAACATAGGTTTGCACTCCCTTTTCATCACTATGGCTCTTATTAAAAATAAATGCTCCTTTCTTTCCAAAAGAATATGGAAAGCCTTTGAAGTTGTCAAGCTTTCACATGAAATGGATTAGGGATGATTTTTGTACATGTCTATATTACAATGATCATAACATCTAGTGGTCTCCTATCATAACAAACACTAATGTTGTGCTAGTTGAATTACCATGAATCAAAGCCATCAGGGTTTTTTGAAAATCTATCCTTAATCTTTGTGATTTAGTTTATACTAAGAATTGCATTCCTTGGCCTAATTGGAAAGTTAAATTTCATTTGAATAATGCTAACTTACCTTTTGTTATTCATACTCAAGAGTTATTTTTTGATGTTATGCTTCATAAAATTCATTTGCATCTGCCCCAAGCTTGGTGGAAAGACTAGCAATGGAATTGAGACAACCATTTCAAAAATTATTCTCTAGGCGTGAACTATATCAAGTCATGAGCCTCTTCTCTCATGCACTTTGTAAGCTCAGTAGGAGTTGGGGACTTAAATCTGCTCCCAAAACTTATCTTGCTAGACTTAAAATTTTTTGGTAGACTGAGATAGAAGCTAAGCTAGTGAACTTTCTTTGGTGCCTAGTATATTAAAGCCTCTCGTTCGGGAGTGACTCTCTCATGTGAGCATCACTCCACCCAAGTGTCATGCATGCCATTGACTTGAGTTTTTCAAACACTTATTCTGGTTCTACCCACGAGCCCAATCTACATGGAAATGGATTCATAGCCTATTCTAGTTGTATCATCCTGAGCTCTTTTCTTGGTGGCTTGCTCTTCTGTGGGAGTTAACCAACTAGCCAACTTCTATTGCTTTTCTATGGATTTTTTTAGATCCATTGTTATTTTCCAATTATGGAAGGTTAGAAACAATGTTATTTTAAACAATGATGCATGCTTATGTGATTTTCCACTTAATGATAAGGTTTATGTTATATCTTCGACCTGTATGTAGATTAAAGCCCAAATAGATTAGGTTGTGATGGAATTTCTCCACCTCTAGGAGTTGCTACACCACTGGGAGAGTGCCCCTTGCACTATTAGTCATGTGTTGCCATATGGACCACTGCCATTTTCTCCTAGAAGATATAGAAGTTGTTCACGTAGTCGCACCCACTTTTCCCCTAACTTTCATCTAGGGGGTGGGGTTCGTCATCGTTAGGTGGAAAGTTTGACACATCTCCCTCTCGCAAAGACTTTCCTGTGGGTATTGGTACTCAGATGTACCCTGCTAATGGCTATACTATTGATATGACCACAGATCCTCTGGAGGGTTAGCTGAGCTCAAATCCTCCTTCCGTAGAGCCTTCTGCTTGGACATCTCCATCTTTGAAGTATGATCATCTACCCCTTCCTTGGGTTTTACTACTTATGCTTAATATTATTGTTTAGTTTTGAGTGTCGTGTTAAGTTCAACCTTTTTTTTATTCCTACTTGTATTTTAAGTCAGGTATTTTCCTCCAATATAAAATTTGAATTGTGACTACCAACCGACTACTTCGCTATTTAACCTTCATATGTTATTATTTTTTCATAATATATGATATCCTGAAACATTCCAATAACAAATCCACAATCATAGACATATATGCCATAACTGAGAAGAAGGACAAAAACCAAGGAGAAAGCTTCCAAGCTTTTCCCGGGGGAAATATACACGTGATATGATATGATCTGATCGACACGGATAAACATTATTTGATTGGGTCGTTCTGTAAGTTGAGCGTTGATGATGACCAAAAGTATAAAAGTTGCGGATGCTCGTCTGCATATGAAGGAGACTAGTAGTGCTGTAGTGGCAGTCTTCATTACAGTAAAAGAAGAGAGGTCCCTTGACTTCTGAGGAGGATAGGATACTCATCGATTTTATACTCGGAAATGGCCATGGGAACTGGCGTGCGCTCCCGAAGCAATCAGGTTCAAATTCCTCGTCTATTTCACTCTTATTCTTTTAATTAATTTTGGATTGCGAAAATGGGTATTTGGGGTTTAAACACTGGTATATAATAACTTACTAAACGAAACAGGATTTTTTCCTTTTTTTTTCAAAAAATACTGATATTCGATCATGGCCGCAGGACTTTCAAGATGCGGTAAAAGCTGTTGACTACGGTGGACAAATTATCATCTGATGTGATGAAGAATTCCTATTTTTCAAAATTATGTGCTAACAACGAGTCTCGCGTTTGTATTTGTGAGTAGGTTAAGTGAATAGGTGAAATCTAATATAAATTTTATGTTTAAAATTTCAGTATAATTCGATTTTAAATTCATATGTTAAAAATGGAGAAATATTAAATATTAGGTTGTGTATTATATTAAATAAAAATATTAAATATGTCTTAACATTATATAATATTTTTTGATTTAATATAATACACAACCTAATATTTAATATTTCTCCATTTTTAACATATGAATTTAAAATCGAATTATACTGAAATTTTAAACATAAAATTTATATTAGATTTCACCTATTCACTTAACCTACTCACAAATACAAACGCGAGACTCGTTGTTAGCACATAATTTTGAAAAATAGGAATTCTTCATCACATCAGATGATAATTTGTCCACCGAAGTCAACAGCTTATATATATATATATATATATATATATATATATAAATAGAATATTAATTATTTATAAAACTGTATTTAATATAATAAATTATTTATTTATTTTCATTTTATTTAATATAATATTAAAATGAGAAGTAACAAATAATTTAATACTAATAAAATATATATAAATATTTATATATAGTAAAATAACAAGTTTATGATATTAATTTTCATGTATATAATTATTCTTCAAAGAATTGAAGTATTATTTTTTCCATCTCTCTTTTTTCTTAATTCTTTTTCCACTTTTCAATCTTTCAAATATAATGAGATTTTTATTCTATCTACTAACTTAACATATAATATAAAAATAAAATTCAACCCTTATTTTTATTTTTCAATCTCTCAGACATAATGAGATCCTTATTCTATATAATAACTTAACATATAATATAAAAATAAAATTCAACCTTTATTTTTATTTAAATTCTATATTAATTATAATTTTGTTTAGTATTAAATTATATGATTAATAGACTCTTAAGTTAAAAAGAATACCTTAAACTTATTTTAATGCACCATTTATTCTTACTTCTATCCATAATTTTTTTAGTGGGCATTATCCTTGCACCACTAATAATCAATAAATTAACTTTAAATTGTTTAATGATTTAATCCCAGTAATATACTCTAGGCTAATACAATTAGACTACCTATAGAATAAGATAATAATCAATATTTGAAATATTAACTATAAATACTAATAATAATTTAAACACACTCAAGTTTACCATTGATCACTCCATAGCTATTGTGAACCATTGTCTAGTGTCATATGTCCATGAAGATAAAAATATTCTAAATTAATTTTTAATTGTACTAAATGTTTTTATAAAATCTTAATTATAATAAAATAATTTTTATCTTTACAAAATTTTCTTGTAACATTAATAATTATTTTGATGTTTTTAAATGTGTGTTTACAAGAAAATACATTAATTTTTTCTTACCCTTCAAATAATCTATTAAATTTTATCTTAATATTGTATATTTGTCACGAAACATACTAATTTTATTTTATTTTTCAAATAACGTCTTTAATATAATTTATATCTAAATAGAATAATAAAATCTTCAAATGTAATGGCCAAAAAAAATTTAAGATGAATGTTAGAATCTTAACCTATCACTGAATGATTCTAAATTTGAGTTAGTAACTTGGTTTATTAGAAAATTATTCCAAGTTCAAGTTAAGAACTTAGTTTCTTATTAAACTATTCTAAAATTAAATTAGAATTTTGAAATATTATTAACTCATTCTAAAATGATATTTTAATAACCTTCTCTAAAATTTAAAATAAATAATAATACATTTATAATTTAAATTTAAGAAAATTTAATAAAATAAATATTTTTCAAATTTTAATATAAAATTTAAAAAGTTTGATTTTTTTATACAATATTAAGATATTAATCATAGTATTATATATTTATATTTATATATATATATATATATATATATATATATATATTTCAATTAAAAAAATTTAATAAATACATAGAAAAATATATTCATAATTATATAGATTATAAACTACGTGATGAATTCTACACTAATTTCATTTCCTTTTCATTTGGACATAACATTATCTATATAACATATGGACTTCTCAATATATATAATATATATGAATGTTTACTTCATTCAATAACAACAACAATAATAGATAAAAATGAATTAGCTATATGATTTTTCTTTGATGTAAAAGATGTGATATGAAATTTCTACAGTGGAGAGGCCCCATGGCAGCGTGCATGTATAATAAGGCCAAGATTTATTCTTAGATCCCCTAATAAGGACGAGGATTTGGTAACTAGTATTGTCAAGTTTAACGTTTCCACGTGTTTTTCCATGTACCAAGCTTTACTTTTCAAAAATGTAATCATTATGGCTCTAAACTTTCATGACTGATTAAGTTAGTGTTAAAAGAGATGCCGCAAATCTCTTTGAAAATTTTTTGATTCTATTTTTGCGGAATTTTTTTTATTTCTTGATTTTTTTTCAATGTATATTATGGTATTAAATTTTGGATATTTATTTAGGAGATGATTTCGGCAAAGTGATGTGTTGGTTTAATTATTTTATATTTCTATTTGAATTATTAAATTAAATTATTTTTATAAAGATTTAGTAGTATATGTTTAAATTATTTCGTAAAGATTTTTTAAAATAGTAATTAATGTAATAACATTTTTTTTTGAGAATATTTTTTAATATATATGTATGAGATGATTTCGGTAAAGTGATGCGTTGGTTTAATAATTTTATGTTTCTATTTGAATTATTAAATTAAATTATTTTTATAAAAATTTAATAATATATATTTAAATTATTTCATAAAGATTTTTTAAAATAGTAATTAATGTAATAACATTTTTCTTTGAGAATATTTTTTAATATATATATATATATATATATATATATATATATATATAATTGATTTTATTTTTATTTTCATTTATTATATTTATATATTTTAAATCAATTTATTATATATATATATATGATTTTGTTTGAAATCAGAAATATAAATTATTTAGATCTTACAACCAAAAAAAATAGTTTTGAAAGAAAAAAAAAAGAAGAAGATATAAAGTAGGTCCTATAGAGTTTCATATAAAACAACAAATCTATTATATCATTGTGACTTGGATGACAAAGAAAGTAAGCAAAGGGCAGAAAAATAGGTTAACTATTAGATTGTTATATAGCTATTAATAAATTTGTAAATTGAAATTTATTGGAATAGTGAAAACCCATTGTCATCTAACAAATTTTAAAAAAAAATCATTTTATTGTAAATACATTTTCGGTGATTAGTCTTTTCTTCTCATTGAGAAGTTTTTATATCTAACAAAATATGTTAAATTTAATTATATTACACATCACATACTTTTCCTTTGATTTTTGGGTACACTTCTTGTAGCTCTTACAATTTAAACTTAATTAAAATTTGGATAAATTTTTCAAATATAATATTATAAATAAAGAATCATTAAGAAATGATATTGCAATTATAAATTACAATTTTCTTAAAAAGTTATTAATCTTTATAAATCTTTTATATATTTTTATTGAAATATATTTTTTTAAATTAATAAAGGCGAATAACCAAAAACATTTATCTACCACTGATTAACCAAGGATATTTACGGAAAGACAACCAAAGTCAACAATATTATGGTATAAAATGGAGAGACAAAATTTAGAATCATAATTTATTTATAATAATATAGATATAATCATGATTAAGAATAATTATTTGGAAAATTGGTGATGATATCTTAATAGTGAGTGAGTTGAGTGTTAGAAGTGGGAGGTCTCAGAGTCCATTTCTTAAGATGACCACTCTCTACTGTTGTTCTCATACTAAGCTATGATGGATTATTTGTAAAAAGTATCTACAAAGTAATAGGCTACCAATTCGGTATTTAATATGACCGGGGTCGGCATGTGACTTGAAACTTAAATTCAATGTGATGAGGCAAGTCTACAATCTATAGCTAGGAATACTATTTACCATTAGTTTGGGCATTCTGGTTACAAGAATATTTGTAGTTTTGGATCTGTTTCAAAAACCCTATCATCCAAAATTTTATAATCTATATCATTAATAAGCTTTTAAAAAATTTCAAATTTTTAATGGAATGGCAATGACAGATACTAGAGATGGGTAGGAGCAAGCCTTTGGCATGTGATCTACAGCAGTGACAACATTGGGATTAAGTGAATCAGGGTGTAGGAGAGCAGGGGTGCAAGAGCTAGTGCAGAGCAGGGATCAGGAAGGAAAAGACAATGAAGGAAGAACAGGTTATGGGATATCCATGGGGGAGTAGGGGCTAACAAAAAGGCTAAAATTGGGCAGGAGACAAAAGAAAAAAAAAAAGACAAAGACTATGTCGGTATTTTTGCTTCATAGTTTGTTCAAGCTAATGTGTCTCTCAAATATTTTTTAGGGTTGGAGCAGTCGGGTGTGGATAGAGGCCGATCTGATAAAGACTCCTCTCTAGGGAAACGGATACCTAAAGCAAAAATATAGGTGGCTAGGGTTTCCTCTAAGGCATCAGTGTATTTTAATGAGATCAATCCATTATTTGGTAGAGTTAAAGGCTCAACATTGTGTTTGACACATATAATTTTAGTCGGTCAACTCAACATATTTTATTCTGTAAGAAGATTTTACATATACATAGAATATTTATCCTATAATGTAGGAGTCTATTCTAATCCCTTGATTTTCTCTCCAATATATATCTTCTAATTTTTTTCCCACAACTCTATATTTCATGAGATGCAACTCACATTATTAATTTTCACACAATAATATTAATGATAATAAATCTCACTGTTATTATTATATGATTTTTACTAACAAATAACTATTATATTCATACAATAAGTTCACATTATTAATTTACCTCAACATTCCCTTTCGTATTGTGAACTTATGGACATCAGTTTCAAACGATAATATGTCCAATACAAACAAACATTTTTTTTAATTTAAGTATTTATTTTATTAAAAATAACCTCTACAAAATTATTTGAGAATTTTAAATACAAATACTATAAACGACACTTATTTTTTAAAAACCACAAACAACTTTAAGACTAATTTAAAAAAAAATTAAAAATTAAAAAAATAAAAACCTCAACACTAATGCAAAAAATAATTAAATATTAAAAATAAAATTTAAAACATAAACCTAAAAAAATTCAATATAAAATAAAAAACCTAATAACCCCCAAAAAAATGAAACCATGATTTACATAATAAAAATATGGCGGAAAAAAAAACGAATACAATTTTTAAAGCAAAACCAATTACAAAGAAAAAATCGCGGACATCAAAACGTATTTAAAATCGCATTATAACAGAAATGGATTTTAACCTAATACTAAAAGCTAAATTATAAAACTTTAATGACTACGTGTTTAAAACCTACTAAGAAAAAAAATAAGAACTTAACAATTAAATAAAAAACTAAACATAATACCATTAAAATTTTATCTAAGCCCACGAAACCACTAAACAAAGTTAAAAAGAATAAAAGAAACCGAAAAAGACAAAACAATAACGGAAAACAAAAAAACGACAAAAAACTTTATTTCTGCATATGAGCGACGCCAGCATGGACGAAGTAGAAGCCGTTTGGAGGAGTTTGCCGCCGTATAAATAAACTCAGATCTGATTAGGGCGAGACGTGTAGTCTGATATGGCCGAGGTAGAATGGACACAGAGATTTGCTTTCTGAGAAGGGAGCCGGTCGCTATGAGCAGGTGGCTATGCTGTAGGGATCTCCTTAGTAAATAATCGCCATTGAGTGAAAATCAATGGAATGTCAATGCAGAGGCGAAATGGATTGAACTTGCAAGGGTCAGATCTGTGGTTTAAATAAAAATAGATTGATCCTGGGACCTTAGCCGCACTTTGCTAGAAGTTGGAGCAGTCTATATGTAGATGGGCTCGTTGTCTTTTATTACCTGTGCAGTCCGTCATAGAAGCCGAGTTTGAGGCAAGATGCTACGTGGTAGAGAAGAGTGAGCTGAGAAGTAGTGATGTTGTGGGCAACCAAAAGGTAGAATGCTAGAGTCATGGATGCAGTTGAGATGTGAGATCTCATTCGTCACAGTCTGAGTCCGTCTAAGATGATGAGAGAGCATCTGCTCCAAAATGATAATGGAGTTGCATCCAGGAATACCCTGAGATTGCGATCCAAAATTGATTTTTCTTCTGCTGTTCTTATTCTTCTGCAAACCTGAACATTTTGTTAAAAAATATAGATGTGTGTAATTTTTATTTCATTTTATGTTTCAAATAAAAAATTGCCAATCAGATTTTGCAATGGTCTGCACTGCACCTCTATTGACAAAAAAGAAGGCCTATCGAATGGCAAGAATTTTAGACATGGTCTGCACTCTGAAACTCTCATTGTGAACAAAATTTGAAATTTACAGAGAGGTCCCATTAGGTCCCTGCTCTAATACTAGATAATAAGCTTAATCCATTATTTGGTAGATCTGAAGGCTTAACAATATGCACGGCACATATAATTTCAGTCCGTCAAATCAATATATTTTATTATGTAAGAATTTATTACATATATAGGGAATATTTCTCCTATAAAGTGGGAGTTTATTATAATCCCTTTATTTTATTTCTAATATCTATCTCCTAATTCCTCTCCCACAAACCTATCTTTCGTGAGATGCAACTCACATTATTAATTTGTAAATAATAATATTAATCACAATAAATTTCACTATTTTCATTACATAATTTGTATTAACAAATCACTATTATATTCACACAATAAATTTATATTATTAATTTACCTTAACACATTCCACCTGCATTTATGTCTCGAACCCTTCTCATACGTGTTGAGCTTTCTCCAAATAACTTATTCTTAGTGTTGATCCTGGATCAGATCTTATTTTGATTTCTAGAATCCAAATTCCTCTGAAAAAGCTTTTTGAAAAGGATAAAGAAGTTGTGGAAGGTTCAAAGGGGAAAACAGAAGTAAAACCTTCTCAAAAAAGAACTCTAGAAATTTCCTTCTTAGGTGATATACACTTGATTTTTTTTTACACTCTTATTTAATAAATTTCAGATGCAACACTTTTAGTGATAGGTTTGGAAAGAGGTAACAAGTCTTTGATTGGAAGATGTGTAGAGAAGTGGATTTCCTAAAAAAATATTTTAAAATAGACCCAATTAATTAATTTTGAAGGCCTTCCCTTTAGATGTTTTAAATGTAATTGAGCTGACCATAGTACTAATTCATGTCTTGAGAAAGGTTTTAAAGAATCCCATACAATGCTTTTGAATAAATGGATCATAAATGTTGGTTTTCTAAATCAATATTTCATTCACATAATGCATTTCCCTTAAAAATTCACTTTTATTGAGGTTTTGACTTTGACAATATTTCAAAAAGTTGAGGACAACCCTTAAAAGGATGATATTTTGGAAACAACATAAGGTAAGATCAATTTGGAGGTAGGGCAGCCTTCCTCTCCCTTTTTGGAAGCAGAAGTAACTATTAAAAAATATAGGCTAGAGTGTGTTGACAAAGTTTCTTCATTAACGAATTATTCCTAGCAAAAGGAAGTCTCAGAAGAGGTTGGTAAAGATTGGGAGGAAGAAGAAGAAGAAGAACTAGTTAGTTAGTCATTTTTGTCTATAGCTCAACAACCTAGTGATCTAAAGACTCCTAACTATGACAAGAAAGGGAAAAGAGGCAAGAAAATGAAAATAAAAAGGTTACAACTTGATCCTAAAAATTCTATTAATGGTGGTACTCAATGGATAATGGAATCTTCATTCTTCAGTGGAGGAAGTCATTTTTTGATAACAAAAAGTTGATTCAATAGTTGGGCTCACTATGTTTTCAAGCAATTTGTTGAGTAGTTTATATTTTTGGCCTTATAGTATGTTTAGATTTTAATTTGAGGATTAGATTCTAGGTTTTTAGCTTTGTATATTCCTGAAACTGTTGAGGTTTTATATATTGTAGTGTTTCTAATCATAATCTTGGATTAACATTTTTGGGAGATTGGGCCTCCTGTTGTGCCCCAGAATTGATTTAGGCTCGATCAAAATGTTGATATCATTAAAAAAAAATCATACAAAAAAGAGAAGCGAAGTGAACAATGAGGTGCTTTAATTTAAAATGATAAAAGTTAGGATTACAACATCTATAATGTAAATATAGGCACTATTATAATTCTTGGTCTTATAATCTATTATTATAATTTTTGCATAACACTTTTCTATGATGAAGACCGGAATCAATTTTTGTAAAAGAACATAAATTATCGGGACCTTGGGGTGGTAAATTGAAGGCACCATAAAGAGATGATGTTGAAAACCCTAGGCATAGATTAGATCCAATATTTAATATATGAACAATCTAATTTTAATGGTTGCAAGAGGAGATAAGCTTACAAGAATAGGTAAAGTGGAGGTTATGTATAATGAACTATACTTAACACTAACACATAATTATTAAAAGAAGTAGAAATTAAATGTTAGGTTTTTGATATAAATATCATATTGCGACAAATATATGTACTTTCAGAGCTTTTTCAGACCTTTAAATTGGATGAAAAAAAATTTAAATACTAATCCATAAATAATTCAAAACCATTTTTCATTATGAAAAATTGAAAAAAATGACCATGAATGTTGTGATATGCTACTAGTCTTCCCAAAAGCATAATGGTACTCTTTTACATAGAGGTTACAATCATATTCAACATTTTACACTCTTAATTAGACATTATCATATCCTAAAACACTTTTTATATTTTATTCGTCTTCTTCGACTCTTCAATAACACATTTATGTTCGTCATAATTTACTATAGATATTATAAAAATAATTATCCTTCCTTGTTATGTTAATGACCTCAAATGAACTTACAAAACCTTTATAAATGGGTTAATTAAGATTCTCTTGCCTCAATCAAATCTATTTTCTTCAACAAGTTAATGAATAATAATCAATGTAGTTAAATAAGAAGTCTAGCAAAATATAAAAATCCTTGCCATTATCTTTATCCTTATCAATGATATAAAAAAAATAGTTATCATTATATTTTCTTTTACTAAGTATATCTTATATAATTTGAACCATATTGTGTTGTAATCTCATTATTTCAAGTGGAAATGTCCATTGTCCCCTATTGTTCACTTTATATGTGTTATTACGTCAACTTTCATGTTAATAGGTTCCATATCTAAATTCAAGCTTGATTAGTTTAGGTATTAAAGATCACATGAAATAAGATCTAAAATAAAATTTACCTTCCTTTTTTTTTTTTAAATTATTGCAAATCTATAAAATTTCAAAGAGTATTTACTGTTGTATTGAAGTTAATATTAGTGATAATTTGTATTATATTTGTTTGTGTTTTGGTCAATAAATTATTATAATTATTAACTTTTTTTTTTTTGGATAATTTTGATAATTAAATTTTTTGAATAACATCAAAGAAGTTAGCTATTACATAATGTATAAAAGACCCTAGACATTATTTTCTTCATTACTTTTAGATATAGTTTTCCAATTAAGGTATGAAGGAGAACATATTCCTAGTGATTAAAACAAAGTTTCAAAAAATAAATCAAGGTTATTTAGTATTGGATTTGACAAATATAGTTGTTTAAAAAGATATTACCTACTTCATATTTCTTAAAACTATACTCACTATAGTTTTGGAAATTAGAAATATAATTTTGATGGTTTGGACAAACTCCTCTATTTCATATAGAATTTTATGTTTTTTGATGTCTTGTCACAATAACTTAATTTACATTATCATATTTCAATGACTATATCTAATTCTCATTATAATCAAAATAAATTTATAATCCCTTCTTATTTATTTATTAATATTTTTTTGTAAATTTAATTATATATAATTTATGATTTTACATTTTTAATCCTCAATTACATGTTTATGAATATTTGTGTTGAAGTTTGATGGAAATCCATTTATTAATAACATATAGGTTTTGAGCCTGTGTTACCTTCTATGCTCCTCATCCTTTTAATGTTATATATATCTTCATATTGTGATAAATATAAATCTATTTAGGGCTTCTTAATGTGTTTCCTCCTCTAAGATTAGATATTATTTTACATATTTTCAAACTTAAATCTATCTAATTATTTTTGGGTTTACTCCAATACATGTTCTTAGTTTTACTACCTTGGATTTTATTTAGTTGATTCTAAGTCTTATGTACATATCAACATTTTGGAATTATATTTAAGACTTTGATGTATTTTCAAAATTGTGACTTTTTGTGTTTTTTTAAGGCTTTTTTTAGTGTCACGTTATTCAATCAATACCCATTGATTATATTTGTGTCTATTTTACTTTGGATGTAATACATTGCTTGTTAAAAATATGATTTTTTTCAATATAAATTTTATATGTACTCCAATTATTTTTTACATTCAAGATTTTATTTATACAATGTGTAGTCCTAAAATGTATAGATTTTTAGGTATCATGTAATTATTATTGTAAAAATTGCTAGTTTTCATATTTACAATGAAAAAAATTAAATCTTAGAATATCTTTTAAGCTAAGTTAGGGTTTTATGTAATTTTTATAGTGTTTCATTTTTATGTCATTATCCCTTTGTTAAAGATAGAAGATCCTTAGTGCCTTATGTATAAAATAT
Source organism: Torreya grandis (assembly GCA_037957365.1). Classification (NCBI taxonomy): domain Eukaryota; kingdom Viridiplantae; phylum Streptophyta; class Pinopsida; order Cupressales; family Taxaceae; genus Torreya; species Torreya grandis. The sequence goes on along the minus strand of JARHVA010007987.1, from coordinate 465,849 downwards.
ATTTTATTCTAATGTTGATACTTCTCAATGTATGATGACTTATTATGTAGTGAAGGATGTTTGTATTAAGCCAAAGAAGAATATGATGGAGAAACATATTGAGCAAGTTACATCTAAATTTTCATATTTTTATATGAAAATATTAATGTTGGTAGATGTATTAGAGGGCTATGATACAAAGAGAGAGACACAGATAATAATCAAAATTATATTATAACTATTTCAATATTCTGATATAGAATAGTCATGTATAATGAGCTAAGAAGTTGTAACTGTTACAAGATGTGTAACCACTATTACAGTTCATTATGAATATTTACTACCATAAATAATGGAATAATAAAGTATTATAAAGGCATAGAAAATGATTTTTTTTTTTTATTAAACATTACAAAGGTGATGACAAACTACTTAGGAATCAAGTATTTAATCATTCATTTGTCATTTTATATTAGTGGTGTTATTAAATTACATAACAATACTTACATAATTGGAGTATCATGGTATCAATGGAGAGTTTTTAGGTCTTCAAGGTATTATCATGTGTACTCAAGATGGTCCTAAAGCTAATAGGGATGATTGTGCATGAAAAAAAAATTCATTTATCTTGTTGATTTGGAATATATTTTAATAGGTGAAAGTTGACTTTTGCATGTTTCATTGCATGTTTTCATACAATGATTTGCACATATGGATAATTCTCTCAAAATAAAAGTGTTTTATACATGCTAAGATACATGGTTTATCCTTTTAATTTAACATTGTTTAAATTTTAATACTAGAATAAAAGTGGGGCATTTGTAAACACTAGTATCTAGTTTTAAATGCTTCGTAATGTTAGTCTCTACATATCCTTAACTTAAATTACATGTGCATACACATAAACCTTACACGCCATTCTTTCCAATCCACTTACCTTCTATGGGCACGACATTCCCAATTTATTAATAATCACCTAAAAGAATTCCCTAGTCTATGTCTAACATGTTAATTATCATACTCAAACTATATTAAGAACATTAGATCAATATTCCTAGCTTTCAGACAAGTCTATAGAAACATAGACGTTCGAGAAAATATGAAGGTCTCCAACTTTGATGGACCTGTCCTTATGCAAAAATAATCGTTATTTTTAAAATTTATTTTATTTTTATGGGTTGATCCATACATTTCTCCTGTTGGTGGTATGAAAAATTACCCAAAGACACACACACACACACACACACACACACACACACACACACACACACACACACACACACACACACACACACACACACACACACACACAAATACATACATATAAGGTTTATGCTTGTTTCCCAACCTAGTATTATCAAACATAAACTAATAAAAAATATTATATCACTTGCATATTAAAATAACTACCCTAAATTTCTTAAACCTGAAACCAAACATAACGAATGAGTCCTAGCCAAGTGTGAAGGATCTAAGCTAAGTCATGTTTTCTGCTAACAAGTGTTAAAACATAGATTACATGTTTTATTTGTAAAATGAGCATAATTTCATACATGCACTTAATTAGAGAACTATATGTAGTTTAAATCTCTCCGTAGAGTAATGGATACATTATTAGTGCTTAGCCATTCATTGGGGATTAGTTGAGTTGAGTTTAACCCATCTTTCTTCCCATTTTTTAAGGCTAAATTTAGTGTTGAAAGTTTATTTAGGACTTTGAAATAAAAGAGACTTGTTTAATTAAACCTAATATCTTACAGGAAGATGATTTTCAAGTAGGCACAATGACCTATGCCAAAACATTGAGGCACGTTTCACAACCCGATGAATCCATAAATAATAGATGCCTTCATACTTATGCAAGCATCTAAATTTTAATGAACTCATCTAGGCATATGTAGACACTCTTATAGCTAATTTGAGTGACTCCTAATCTATTTATATCCCTTTTGGTCCCTTGTACACAATCTTAGTCTTGCATATAATAGTGACAAGCTATGTATTTTAATCTCTTAGGCTGAATTTTCATCTATAATATATTGTAATTATTCAATCATAATCTACTTCAACATTAATATTTGTGTATTATTGTCATTACATAAACAATTTAAATAGTTTAATACTATACTAAATTGTATATACACTCATCGAAAGATTTTCTAATGGGGAAAGAGGTTATAAGGTGTCAAGCTCAAATTGGTGAATTACATTCACCATTCCTCCCGCTATTGACAAATGATTAGAGTGGTTGTGTACTAACATGGATACCCTTACTTTGTGAAAAGAAATATTGTCATTTGGGTACATGACTAAAATATACATGAATAAAAACCCCGCTAAAAATTAATATCTAATAAAATTGGTTGTGAAATCCTTCAACATTTCAATTTAAATAGTTTGAAAAGTTATATTTTATAAAATCACATTGATATAAAATAAGATAGAACAATGTCAACATATAAAATAATATATTTTAATTAAAAGCTATACTTCCCATTTAATAATTTAATGTATTCCAATTTTTCCTAAAAATAAATGTAAAATATAATAGCTTGAATAATAACCTTTAATCATAGATTGTAATATGTCCAAAATAAAAAAGGAAGCCCCTCGGTGGAAGGATTCCCTTACTAGACATCTTACTATGGAAAATGTTGAAATTGAGGGGGATTACATAGCAAGAAAATAATAAATCCAAAATTGTAGTAAAGCAAGTAGAAAAAAATTTCAAGGCATCCCCAAGCTCCCCATCCAAAGATTCAAGCTTAACCTCTAAAAGGAAATGTTCAAATGGTAGTTGTAAGGAATCAAATCAAATTAAAATACAATGAACCCAAATACGATAAAGACAAAAATATCCAACAAGCACAATTTTTTTAAAAATAATACTCTATATCGGTCATATTAATTGATTTAAATAATTAAATATGCATGCATAAGTAAACCTCAACTCAGAATTAGAGTTGACATGCAAGATTCAAAAATGTAAAAATAATAAAATCTCAACCTACTATTTTTATTAGTTTTTATTTTTAATAAGTTTGGCATGCAAACACACACAACCCTTAAAATCTTTAAAAAAAATTATAAACACTAAAATTAAGCTATTAGACGAATTTCAACCAAATTTCACATCCATTTACAAAAATATACGATTTATAAGTAAATAAAAAAATCCTTCAAAAATATTAAAATACATTTTCGGACCCTCAAATGGTCATGTATGTCCTCTAAAAAATAAAAAAATAAAAACTATAATTGGATAGAAAAAGTTATTGGTGCACCAAACTTTTTGAGATGGTTGTTTTGGTGGGAAGGAGAGCTCAAATGAAACTATAAATCAAAATTTATGTTCTCTAAAAGTTTAGACTCTGCATCAAAATAACTATGCCTTTATCTCTTAGTTCAGATATAAATGGTAAGAAGGGTTGGTATTTAGTGCATAGGAAGAGGAAAGGAAGACTTGAAACTAAGGCCTTCATTCAAAGTCTATCCCTCATAAAGGGTAAATAGAGGTAGATTGCAGTGTAGAGTTTTTGCTAGATCTTGATAGGTAGTTAGCTGGAAGTAGAAGTTTTTTGGTTGATTGTTTGTTGTTATTTTATGAGGTTTTATTATCAAATTTTCTATGTTTTTGTTTTTTTTTGAAAGATTGATCTTAGATGGTTTGAGGTGGTGATCTATGAACCATTGATAGAGAAATTATTTGTGAGCTTCAGTATTTTATCTTTTTTTTTTTTTTTTTTTTTTTAAAACTATGGGAATTGAGGTATATCCCAACATCTTAGAACTTATTTAGTTTTAATTTTAATAGGGTGAGCCCCCATATAACCTCAATCTGACCATGTACATGCAAGGGTAACCGATCCCCTGGGGCCGGGGAGGTATTAAATTGGGTGGAGGCATTCAATATTTAATCTTTTAATCCTTTGCTAAAGGAAGATTTTACTTCCATTTTAATTTTAAATTATAATAGATATTATTATTAATATAAAAAATATAATAAATTAAAATTAATGTGTGAATATGAAAATTATAAATTTTTAATAAGATTTGTTTTTTTACTTTTTATTTAAAAATTAAATTTTATCAAGAAAATTTTAGTCTAAAAATAAAAATAATAGTGTAAAAAATATTGTCTAATTATCCATCAAAATATAAATATTAAGAGATACCAAAAAATGATGAAACCTTTAATTATATAAAAATAAAATTTCAATCAAAAATTAAAATAAAATAGATGTTATTATAAATCTACAATGCAAATTCTTACACATTAATTTTAATGTGTTCCCTATAGTGGTGAAAGGGGGTGAAATGCAGTAATGACATGAGTGGATTGGCAATTAATTATTTGAAATCCAAAATTATAAAAGAAATTATAACAAGCTGACATGAATAATTAAAAAAAAAAGTAACTGATGTCATAGTTTAAACAAAATCTATAAATATAAATAAATTCAAATAAAAAAATAAAACATAAATAAATTCATAAAGCAACAAATAATAAAAGAGCAAAGTAGAGCTTAAATTTATTTGAAAATTAAAAAAGCAAATAACAACACAACACAACGTAACATGTATTTATTTTAATTTTTAATATATTAATGTTTCTACAACAATAAAGTAAGATACGTATATAGTTATTAAACCTCACTAATGAAGGAAATATATTATTTATTTATTTTTATTTACTATGTATATTTTCAACCAAAAAAATTACTTGTTTATGCTGGAAAAAATAAACCTATTGATGTCAAAAATATATTCTTTATTTATTTTATATACCATGCATATTTATTGAAAAAATCAAATAACAATATAGCATAGCAAGATATTTATTTTAATTTTTAATAAATTAATGTTTCTACAACAATAAAATAAGATATGTATAGATTTATTAAACCCTATTAATGCCAAAAATATATTATTTATTTATTTTATTTACTATGTATATTTTCAAAAATATTTTTTATTTATTTTTGGTGAAAAAAGTAAACCTATTGATGCCAGAAATATATTATTTATTTATTTTATTTAATATGCATATTTATTGAAAGTATTTTTTACTTATGCCAAAAAACAAAACCTTATTGATGCGGAAATATATTTTTTATTTATTTTATTTACCATGCATATTTTTGAAATATTTTTTACTTATTTATGCTATAAAAAATAAACCATGCGGAAATAATTTTATATATTATTTATTTATTTTATTTACTATGCACATTTCTAGAAATATTTCTTACTTATTTATGCCGAAAAAAATAGACCACATAAATATATTTTTTACTTATTTATTTACTTAATAAACCCTATTAATACAAAAAATATATTATATATTTATTTTATTTACTATGTATATTTTGGGAAATATTTTTTATTTTTTTAAAAGATGAAAAAATATACTCAATAGCAATAAAATATATTAAAATTAAACCTCAAAATTGTAGATAAGTCTTAACTTCTAGCATAGGATAATTTAGAATTTATGTTCAATGTTATTACATTCTTTAGTTAGCATCATAAATTATAGTTATATAGTTAATAGAAAAATGATTTAATAAATATGTAGAGAATATGATTTGATGAAAAAGGTAGTTTAAAAATAAACAATAAAAAAATAATATGAAGAACAAAATCAAGAACGTTGAAGAGAATACTCTCAATAATATCAAAGACAAAAATGATAATTATCGATGATAGATGATGATGATGATAGAATAAATAAAAATGAATATAAAAGATAACAACGCATAAAATGTAGATCCAAATTACTAATCAAAGAGCTAGAAGGACAAATGAGAGAATATATATAATATATGATAGTAAATCATCCAAAATCTTCTCAACAAGATCAATTTGTATTATGAAGAAGATTACAAAGAACAATGCATGTAGATAAAATGATTGATACAGAAAGAGAACTACTATAATAATGAATTTGAGACAGATTATAAAATCATCATCATCTTGCAAATAATAATGTCGATGTGGAAGGTAATGATGACATTTTAGTGGAGAAAGAAGAAAAACTTATGATGGAATTTGTTGAAATCCCTATTCATGAAAGTGAAAGTGGAATAGAGTGTGTACCAGAAACCCCATGAGAAAGATTGATAGAGCCAATAGAATTCAATTTTTCTAATATTGATGATGATATACAAGGGCCTATGAAGAATCAAACAGAAGCAACCAATGTCAAAATGAAAAATAATAAAAATAATTTTAAAATTATTGAAAAAACATGACCAAGTGAAATGTAAGGATTCTAGAGAAATAGAGAACAAACAAATATTAATATAACCAAAAATGTTGGTATATATTTTAAGACTATACAATTATTATTTTGACATGAGTTAGATAAACTTGCTTCACCACATATGTGTTATATTTGTCAAGAGAGTTACCCTGGTATGATTATTCATCGAGCTCTTGAATGCCCTATTTGTAGCAGATGTCATCAACAAAAAGATGTGCACCAAATTTTTGGAGCAAATAACATGGATCCTGGGCCCCAACCACCTGAATTGGAAATTTTAACCCTAGTGGAAGAGATGTTGATCGATGCGTAAATCCAATTCTGGAGGTGACCCATGCAATAGGAGGGAAATACAAATACAAAGGGCATATTATTTTTTTCACAAGAAGTTAAGGATATTGCCAAATAATTACCACATCATATTTCAAATCTTCCAATTATCATAGTACGAAGAAAGCAACAATGTGGAACTACATACAATAATATTTTGAATAAATATTGTGTATATAATGATATAAAATATAAGATCGAACTTGATAAGTTCTATAAAGATGTCAAGATTGATAAAAACAACACTAAAGGACCCAACCAATAAGTCTACAAATGTTTTCAAAAAATTGAACTCAGTCAACATGGAATTTAATACATATTTCAATGAATATGTTTTTTAGGTCATATACTTAAGATAGATGAAGGTAATATTGTAGATCACATGTCATCAATGACAACCAAACCACCCAATGCCCCAAGAGAGATGAAAGTGAATTGAGCTTGGGTAAATAATGCAAATGTTGATCCAGGGGAATTAATAGCTTGGCTACAAATTCATACACCTCCATTGAATTAATATGTCACAAAAGGTTTATGATCTAAACATAAAAGTTTTGGTTGACATATATGTCAAGAACACCAAAAATAACAAAGTAATAATGAATTCTCTGAGAAGAAATGTTTTATTACTCATGATTGCAATACAACTATATGTTTATCTCTGGAAAGAGATGTCTGATTTTCATTTCAGGTTACGTCTTTATTTATACACATTTTAAAAGCAAGAGGAGGATGTGGAAGGTAACCAATCTCAAGGGAGATGAAGTGGTTAGACTTCCATGTTTTAAAACAATAGAGAATTCAAGGAATTACTATTTTTAGAAACTTACTATTTTTATAATGTACTACTAAAATTAAAATTTAGGGCACTTTGATTAGGTTTTTGGGGGTCAAATAGTGAGTCAATTAGAGCTACGATGCAAATGTTATGGATCCTATAAGTTTCATCATCAATTGGGGTAGAAGTGTCACCCAAATTAATGCTTGAATTGTTGTATGTATCATTCCTCCCTCCTTGAGAAGCAATGGTCCCCATTGCATCAATATTCCTCATTAGGTGTGGTAGTTGTGTCTTAATTTGATTCTCTTTAACCCACTCACCTTGGTGGCTAAGTTGGTCCCTTTTGACCACTTGATGAAGAGGAATAGAGCATACTCTTGTTGTCTTTATCTAGGTGTCCACAATCTGATCCTCCTCCACTGGAGCAAAACTACGTGGATCAAGCTCGTCAATGTCTATTTTTTCTTCTATGACTAATGTGTCCAATAGAGGTGGATGATATGGTTTGAGGAGCTCCATGTTGAATATTGGATGCAGACCAAGGTAGGCTATTAGGTTCAAATCAAAAGCTTTTTCTCTAACTTTTTTGGTGATGGTGTAGTAGCCATATCGTAGAGACCAAATTTTTCTATTTGGGACTGCAATTCATTCCTTCTGAAGCTGCAACCAAACCTTGTCACCCACAACAAAATGGTGTACAATCCTATGTTTGTAATTGCATTGCTTATACTTCTGATTCATCTTCTCTAGGATGTCATGAACTTATTATTGGATGTGTTGCATTTATTTAATGAACTTTATTGATTTTGCTACCTCAAATCTTCCATAAGGTCTATATTCCATGGTGGAGAATGGAACAGATATATCAATTGGTGCCATGGGTTGGAACCTAAAGCATAATTGGAATGGACTATGCTCGGTCGAGCTATGTAGGGCCCGATTGTATCCATATTATATCAAAAGAATCCCATCATCCCATGTGCATAGATGTTTAGACTGATACATTATAATCATGTGAAAAATCAAGTGGCTCACCACCTCTATCTGACCATCAGTCTATGGATAGAACATTGTGGATTTTTTCAGCTTGGTAGAAATTATCTTCCATAGAGTGGACCAGAAGATGCTCAAGAACTTTCTATCTCAATCTGAGATAATGGACTTGAGGAGACTAAAATGGAGCAATATATGAATAAAAAATAGTTGAGTAGTTTCTTCAGTAGATATATTTTTCTTACAAGCAATTGTATCCTGACCTCATCCTCGGGATCATACACTCTCAAAACAAACCCTTATGATACCACTGATCTAATGCTCAAAAGTTTTGGTTAATATATATTTCAAGAACACCAAAAATAACATAGTAACAATGAATTCTCTGAGAAGAGATGTTTTATTACTCAAGATCGCAATACAGATATATGCTTATCTCTGGGAAGAGATGTCTAATTTCTATTTTGGGTTACATATTCATTTATACAAATTTCAAAATTAGGAAGAGGATGTGGAAGGTCACCAATCTTGAGTGAGATGAAGTGGTTTGACTTCCACAATTTAAAAAAATATAGAATTTAAGGAATTACTATTTTTAGAAACCTACTATTTTTAGACTACACTACTAATATTAAAATTTAGGGAATTTCCATTGGGTTTTTGGAGGAAAAAAACCATAGAAAAAATATCCATGATAGCTCACCATGTTTTCCTCATTCTTAGTTTTCCAATAGTTCAAATGATGAGTCAATTGGAGATACAGTGTAAAAGTTATGGCTCCTAGAAGTTCCATCATTGATTGGAGTAGAACCGTCCCCTTAATTGTCCCCTGTATTATTTCCTAGATCATTCCTCCCTCCTTGAGAATTAATGGTCCCCATTGCATCAATATTCCTCATTCGGTGTGGTATTTGTGTCTTAATTTGATTCTCTATGAGCCACTCACCTTGGTGCCTAAGCTGGCCCCTTTTGACCACTTGATAAAGAGGAATAGAGCATCCTCTTGTTGTCTTTATCCAAGTGTCCAGAATCTGATCCTCCTCCATTAGAGAAAAACTTTATGGATCAAGCTCATCAATGTTTCGTTTTTCTACTATGAATGTAGTGTCGAACAGAGGTGGATGATATGGTTTAAGGAGCTCCATGTTGAATATTGAATGTAGGCCAAGGTAGGCTAGTAAGGTCAACTTAAATGCATTTTATCCAACTTTTTTTTTATGGTTTAGGGACCATATCATAGGGGTCATTTTTTTTTGTGTGGGCTTACAAGTCATTCCTTCTAATGCTACAACCAAACCTTGTAACCCATAGTAAAATGGTGTGCAATCCTATGTTTGTCATGGTGTTGTTTATACTTCTGACTCATCTTATCCAGGATGTCATGAACTTGTTGTTATATGTGTTTCATTTATTCAATGAACTTTGTTGATTTTGCTACCTCAAATCTTCTGTGAGGTGTGTATTCCATGGTGGATAATGGAATGGCTATATCAATTGTTGCCATAGGTTAGAACCTGAAGCATACTTGGAATGGGTTGTGCTTGGTCGAGCTATGCAGGGCCCAATTATATCCATGTTGTATGAAAATAAGCCCCTCATCCCATGTACATGGATTCTTGGAGTGATAAATATGAATCATGTCAATGATCAAGTGGTTCACCACCTCTGTCTGACCATCAGTCTATGGCTGGAAGGCTATAGACTTCATCATCTTAGTATCCATCATCTTCCATAAAGTGGACTAGAAGATGCTCAGGGACCTACTATCTCGATCTGAGACAATGGACTTGGGGAGACCAAAATGGAGCCATACATGACTAAAATATAGTTGAGTAGTTTCTTCAGTAGATATATTTTTCTTACAAGCAATCATGAGAGCCATTTTTGAAAAAATGATCAACTAAAACAAAAATATAGTCCTTGCCATGTTTTGAAGTGGACAAACTTGAGAGAAAATCCATTGAGGTAAATTCCCAAGACCTGGTTGCTTATAGCAATGGCATGTATAATATTTGGTTCTTCTTTGTTGGATTGGCTATCGCGCATGGGGTGCAATATTTGAGATTACTTTCACCATCCTTATGCATATGGGGCTAGTAGAACTATTTTTGAAGAACTTCCAATGTCTTTTATACACCAAAGTGTCTAGGTATCCTAATGAAATGTACTTCCCATATCATCTTCTATTGCTCTATAGTTGGAACAAAAATATGCCCCATATGATAGAGGATATTATATTGCAAATAAAAATTAGAAACATGTTTACCTTTTTGAAGCACCTGATATGCATTAGCAAAGGTAGGATTTGCTTCATACAGAGCACCCCAAGTGGTAGTCTCGTGTCCACACAGGTCAAGAACTATTGTGAGTGTATTAATTGGTAGGTGGCTTAGAAAATTTGTGATTATATTTGAGCTCCCCTTTTTATGTTTGATTATCAGATGTAATTATTGTCGATATGTGGCCCACTTTTGGTGCCTCTCATTTCATAGTTTTCTCTATGTTTGGATGAATTCCAATGGTCAGTGGTCAGTGTAGATGATCGTCTCTTTCACTAAGATGTAGCGTTTCCATTATTTACAGGCTTGCACAATAGCATGGAGCTCCTTATCATATGTCAGATATTTCCTGACTATATCAGTGAATGTTTCACTATGATAAGTAGTAGGATGGCCATGTTGCATGATAAAAGCTCCCATGGAATACTTAGATACATATGTCCTCAACTCAAAAGGTTGATGTAGCTATGGCAAGGCAAGAATAAGGGTTGAGCAAAGTCTGTTATTCAAATTCTCAAATACTCATTTTTTATTTCACCCCATTGAAATGTAGCTTTAGCTCATCCTATAGTCACTTGGGTTAGTGACCAAAAAACATGTGAAAATCCAGGAATAAACCTACGATATAAATTTGAAATACCCAAGAAGCTACAAAGTTATGTGAGGGTCCTTAGTGTAGGCCATTTTTTAATACCCTAAATATTTTCTAGATCAACATGGACCCCTTCCTCATTCACAATGTACCTAAGGTACTGAATTATTTTCATCCCAAATGTTCATTTGTTAAGATTTACATAAAATTTGTGCTCCTAAAGAGTTTGAAGCACCTTATGAACATGTTGTAGATGTTCCTCCCATGTCCTACTATAGATGAGTATGTCATCTAGGTAGACAACCATGAATGAGTTGGTGAAGGGTCACATGATGCCATCCATCATCCTCATGAAGGTTGGAGGTGCATTAGTTAATCCAAAAGGCATAACCAACCATTCAAATAGCCCCTCCTTATATTTGAATGTAGTCTTCTAGACATTGGTGGGATCGATTGCAATTTGGTGATAGGCAGATTTGAGATCAATTTTGGTAAATAACTTCACACCACATAGTTGGTCCAATAGGTCATCAATCCTAGGGAGGGGTAAGTGATTCTTCATAGTGGTTTTATTCCAAGATCAATAATCAATGAAAAGCCTCCATGTTCCATCTTTCATTGGTGCCAGGATAATTGGGCTGCCACATGGTGAAGAGCTTGGCTTGATGTGACCTTTTTGGATCAATTCTTGAATCTATCTTTTTATCTCATCATTCTCTAAAATTGATCTATGATACCCAAGACTATGGGGCAAAGGTGATCCTAGGATCAAATCGATAGAATGTTTTACCTAGAAATGTAGTGGAACTCTTATGAATGACTTGAATAAGTCATCATATTCTGCTATGATTTTTCCCATCTGATTCTATTGTTGTTTTTATTGTGTAGTCAGGACTGCAACATTAGCCTTCTTGGATTTCTATTGTTTGACCATTATGAGAATGGATTGATTTGACTTCTCCACCAATCTCTTACATTACTTGGCATTGATTATGGAGAAAAATGTGGGAAGTGGTACCTCTGGTACCTTATAGCACCACGTTCTAAGAGTGAGTGTGATTCTTCATGTTCGTGATTCATAGATACCATGTATATAATACATAAAATATTGACCAAGGAGTACATCGTAAAAATAAAGATTGACCACATCACACAAGAATTCATCTTAGAAAGTTTTTATTGCATATGAAAGAAGACATTAATGGCTGACATGAATCTTTCTCCTTAGGCTCAACCATCTAATACTGTATGGCTTTGGGTGAGGCTACATGTATAGATTTAGAATTTTCACAACTTTAGAAGAGATTAAATTATTTAGACACCCACTATCAAGAATGGAATGTAGAGGATTATCTTTTACCCATAATTTGGAATGAAACAATCTCTCTTTGTCATCTAGCCTTTCCTTGTGGGTCTATGATGAAGTGACAATGGTGTCAAGCTCAACATGTACAATCTCTTCTTCATCCTCTTTTACTATAGGTTGTGTATGAGACAGAGTTGTAGATGTCAAATATTGTGACTCAAAAAGCAGTGACTTGATGGCTCAACATTCTTCTTTAGAGTGAGTTCCAATTTTGTGGTAATCACACCATTTTTCTAACTTCCCCTTTTAGGGATTCTTATATTGAAACTCCTCTTGCTTCCAATTTTGGACTCATGTTTGACCTTCCTTGTCACTTTTTCATTGTGAAGGCTCTCTTCATATTCTTTATTTCATGTTTCTAATTAATCTTCACTATGAACTATATGCCTCATCAAGGGTTTCCAAATTGAAGAGTTTTATTTCTCCCTGTATGTACCATTATAGTCCACCACAATATTTGAGAGACTTATGTTTCTCACTTTCTTGGATTCCCAATCTTATATAAAGACAATGAAAAATGTCTGTGTAATCTTGAATAGATTGGTCCTTACCTTGGTGAAGTTATTCCCACTATATGTACATATCATCATATGCTCCAATTGGATAGTATTCTTCCTTTACCACTTCATTAAATCATCCCAGATAGGTTCCACCTCAAGGCCAATGTCATCTGTACTAAACCTATCTTTATACACTTCCCACTAATTTTTCACATGGAATGATGCTTTCAAAAGAGCAAAAGTGATCTTTTCTCCATCGGTGAATTTATTTACAGAGAAGTAGGAAGACAATTGATCCAAAAAAATTTATACAGAATCATCATTAATTTTTCCTTCAAATTTAGGAATATCAAAATTAACCTAAACCTTAAATGGTGTTGGGGCACTGAAAGGATGTTCCATGGATGATGAGCTAGGAAGTGCAGATGAAGAGCCTAAATTTCCCATTGAAAGTTGTTGGAGAATTTAAGTAAATTTTTATAGCATCTATGTTTGTTTCCAATGGAGGGCTTCATTCACCATTTCCTTGAAAGGATCAGATGTCTCAGTTTTATCTACCATTTGAAGTCATTTGGAGTGAATAGGTGGATAGTTTGGAAGCTTTGTTGTTTTCCACCTAAGCTTCTTATAGCCTGACCTTATCCTCAAGATCATACACTCTCAAGACAAAATGCTCTGATACCAAAGATCTAAAACGTAGTATTTTTGGTTGATAGATATTTCAAGAAAACCAAAAATAACACAGTAATAATGAATTCTCTGAGAAGAGATGTTTTGTTATTGAAGATCGCAATACAACTATATGCTTATCTCTGGGAAGTGATGTTTGATTTCCATTTTGGGTTACATCTTCATTTATACATATTTTGAAATTAGGAGGAGGATGAATAAGGTCACCAATCTTGAGGGAGATGAAGTGCTTCAACATTCACGATTTAAAACAATATAGAATTTAAGGAATTACTATTTTCAGAAACTTACTATTTTTAAACTATACTACTAAAATTTAAATTTGGGGCATTTTTATTAGGTTTTCAGGGTATAAAAACCATCAATCAAATATCCATGCCATCTCACCATATTATCCTCATTCCTAGCTTTTAAACAGTTTAAATAATGAGACAACTGGAGCTATGGTGCAATAGTTATGGCTCCTTAATGTTTTATCATCAATTAGGGTGGAACTATCATCTGAATTGTCACCTGAATTATTACTCAGATCATTCCTCCCTCCTTGAGAAATAATGGTCCCCATTATGTAAATATTCCACATCAGGTGTGGTAGTTGTGTCTTAATTTAATTCTCTACGAGCCACTCACCTTGGTGGCTAAGATGGCCCCTTTTGACCACTTGATAAAGTAGAATAGAGCATCCTCTTGTTGTCTTTATCTAGGTGTCCATAATCTAATCCTCTTCCACTAGAGAAAAATTCTATGGATCAAACTTGTTAATGTCTAGTTGTTCTCTTACAATTGAAGTATCTAACATAGGTGGATGATATGGTTTGAAGAGCTCTATGTTGAATACTGGATGTAGACCAAGGTAGGCTAGTAGGTGCAACTCAAAAGCATTTTCTCCAACTTCTCTAGTGATGGTGTAGGGACCATATCGTAGAGGCTATTTTTTTTTGTGTGGGCTTGCAAGTCATTCTTTCTAAAGTCACAATTAAACCTTGTAACCCACAGTAGAATGGCATGCAATTCTATGTTTGTCATGGCATTACTTATACTTCTAATTCATCTTCTTGAGGATGTCATGAACTTGATGCTAGATGTGTTATATTTATTCAATGAACTTTGTTACTTTTGCTACCTCAAATATTCCATGAGGTGTGTAGTCCATGGTGGAGAATGGAATGGCTATATCAATTGCTGCCATGGGTTGGAACTTAAAGCATACTTGGAATAGACTATGCTTGGTCAAGCTGTGTAGGGCCTGATTGTATCCATGTTGTATGAAACAAATACCCTTATCTCATGTGCATGGGTATTTGGAGTGATACATCTAAATCATGTGAATAATCAATCAGTTCACCACCTCTATCTAACCATTAGTCTATAGATGGAAGGCTGTGGAATTCATCATCTTGGTATCCATCATCTTCCATAGAGTGGACTAGAAGATGCTCAGGAACCTATTATCTTGATCTGACATAATGGACTTGGGGAGACCAAAATGGATCCATACATGACTAAAATATTGTTGAGTAGTTTCTCCAGTAGATATATTTTTATTAAAAGCAGTCATGATAGCCATTTTTGAAAAAATGATCAACTACAACAAATATACAATCCTTGCCATGTTTTGAAGTGGGCAAACCTAAGAGAAAATCTATTGAGATAGATTCCCAAGGCCTGGTTGGTTCTAAAAATGGCATGTACAATCCTTGCTTATTATTTGTTGTCTTTGCTATCACACATGGGGTGCAAGATTTAAGAAATATTTCCACATTATTTTGCATATGGGGCTAGTAGAAGTGTTTTTGAAGAACTACCAATGCCTTTTCTCCACTAAAGTGTCTAGCTATCCTTTTGAAATGTGCTTCCTCTATCATCTTTTATTGCTCTTCACATAGAACACAAATGTACCCCATATGACAGAGGAAATTATCTTGCAAATATAAATTAGAAACATATTTTCCATTTGGAATCACCTTATTTGTATCAGCAAAGGTAGGATCTACTTCATATAGATCACCCCAAGTGGCAGTCTTGTATTCACATAGGTCAAGAACTATTATGAGTGCAGTAATTGGAAGGAGGCTCAGACAATTTATGGCCATATTTAAGCTCCCCTATTTGTGTTTGATTATTAGATGGAATTGTTGTAGATATGTGGCTTTTGGTGCCTCTCATTGCATAGTTTTATCTATGTCTCAATGAATTCCAATGGTGTATGGTTAGTGTGGATGACCATCTCTTTCCCCAAGATGTATTGTTTCCATTATTTTTAGGCTTGCATAATAGCATAGAGCTCCTTATCATATGTTAGATATTTCCTAACTATATCAATGAAATTTTCACTATGATAAGCAATAGGATGTCCATGTTACATGATGACAACTCCCATGGCATATGCAGATGCATATGTCATCAACTCAAAAGGTTGATGCAAATCTAGCAAGGCAAGAATAGGGGTTGAGTAAAATGTTTTATTTAAATTCTTAAATTCCCTTTGTTGTATTTCATCCCAATAAAATGTAGTTTTAACTCCTCCTTTAGTCCTTTGGGTTAGTGACCAAGTAACATGTGAAAATCGAAGATAAAACATGTGATAGAAATTTGTAAGACCCAAGAAGCTATGAAATTTTGTGAGGGTCCTTGGTGCAGGCTATTATTAAATAACCCAAATCTTTTCTGGATCAACATGGACCCCTTCCTAATTCACAACATACCTAAGGTACTGAATTGTTTTCATCTTTAATATGCATTTTTCAAGATTTGCATACAACTTGTGCTCCTAAAGAGTTTAAAGAACCTTACAAACATGCTGTAGATATTCCTCCCATGTTTTACTATAGATGAGTATGTCATCTAGGTAGACAACCATGAATGAGTTAGTGAAGTGTCACAGGATGTCATCCATCATCCTCATGAAAGTTGTAGGTGTGTTATTTAAGCCAAAAGGTATAACCAACCATTTGAAGAGCCCCTCCTTAGATTTTAATATAGTCTTCCTGGCATTGGTTTGACCGAAGGGAATTTCGTGATAGCCAAATTTGAGATCAATTTTGGTGAAAAAATTTTCACCACAGAGTTGACCAAGCAAGTTATCAATTCTAGGGAAGAGGTAGTGATTCTTCAAAGTGATTTTATTCAGGGCTTGATAGTCAATGCAAAGCCTCCATGTTCCATCTTAATTTGGTTCTAAGACAATTTGGATGTCACATGGTGAATAGCTTGACCTGATGTGACCTTTTTGGATCAATTCTTGAATCTATCTTTTTATCTCATCATTCTCTAAAACTGATCTGTCATACGCAGGACTATTAGGCAAAGGTGATCTTGGCATCAAATCAATAGAATGTTTTACTTGGCAATGCAATAGAGCTCCTGTGGGTGACTTGAATAAGTCATTATATTTTCCTGTGATTTTCCCATTTGCTTTTGTTGTTGTGTTGATTGTGTAGTTAGGACTACAACATTGACTTTCTTGGATTTTGTGGTTTGACCACCATGAGAATGAATTACTTTTTATTCTCCAACAATCTCTTACATTGCTTGGCACTAATCAGGGAGCCAGATGTGGTAGGTGGTACCTTTGGTACCCTATATCATTACAATCCAAAAGCTAGGGTGATTCTTTGGGTTCATAATTAATAGATTCCATGTCAATCATATATAAATGACTGACCAAGGAATACATCACAAACATCTATATTGACCATATCGCACAAGACTTCATCTTGGAAAGGTTTTATTACATATGAAAGAAGACACTGATGGGTGACACAAAGGTCTATTCCTGGGCTCAACCATCCAATACTATATGGCTTTGGGTGAGCCTTTTTGGATATATTTATATGTTTAACAAATTTAGTAGAGATTAAATTATTTTGACTCGCGCTATCAAGAATGAAATGCAGAGGCTTACCTTTTACCCATAATTTGGAGTGAAACAATCTTTCCTTGTCATGTAGTCTTTCATCGTGGGTTTATGATGAAGAGACAATGGTGTTAGGCTCAACATCTACAATATATTATTTATCCTCTTTGATTGTAGGTTGTGTATTAGATAGAGTAGTAGATGTTGAGTATTGTGACTCAGAAAGTAGTGACTTAATCGCTTGACATTATTCTATGGAGCGAGTTCCATTTTTGTGGTAATCACACCAATTTCTAGCCTTCCCCTTCTTGGGTTTCTTATCTTGAAACTCCTTTAACTTCCAATTTTAGCCTCATGTTTTACCTTCCTTGCACTTTTCCATTTTAAAAGCTGACTCTTCATATTCTTTCTTCCATGCTTCTGCTCAATCTTCACTGTGAACTTGTATGCCTCATCAAGGGTTTCCAAATTGAAGAGTTATATTTCCTCCCATAAGTACCATTGTAGTCTACCATGATATTTGAGAGTCTTATGTTTCTCATTTTATTTGATCCCCACTATTGCAGATAGAGAATGAAAATTATCTATGTAATATTGAACAAATTGGTCCTTACCTTGGAAAAGTTGTTGCCACTGTATGCACAGATCATCATATGCTCCAATGGGATAGTATTCTTCCTTTATCACTTCCATGAAATCATCCTAGGTAGTTTCCACATCAAGGCCAATTTCATCTATACTGAACCTCTGTTTGTACACTTTCCACCAATTTTTCACAAGCAATGACGCTTTCAAAAGGACAAAAGTGATCTTTTATCCATCGGTGAATTTATTTATAGAGAAGTAGGAAGATAATTGGTCCAACCAATTTTATATAGCATCAGTGTTGATATTACCTCCAAATGTAAGAATATCAAATTTCATCTAAAACTTGAAGGGTGTTGGGGCATTGAAAGGGCATTCCATCGATAAGGAGCCAAGAAGGGCAAATGAGGAGCCAAAATTTCCCATCAAGAGTTATTGGAGAATTTAGGTAAATTGTTAGAGGTATTCACTCACCATTTCCTTGAAAGGATAGAATGTCTCAGTGTCATCCTCCATTTGATGTCATTTGGAGTAAATAGGTGGATAGTTTGGAAGCCTTGTTGTTTTCCATCCAAGCTTCTTGTAGATTGACCTCATCCTCAAGATCATACACTCTCAATACAAACCTCTATGATACCACTGATCCAAAACTCAAAAGTTTTGGTTGACATATATTCAAGAACACCAAAAATAACATAATAACAATGAATTCTCTGAGAAGAGATGTTTTATTATTCAAGATCACAATACAACTATACGTTTATCTTTGGGAAGAGATGTCTGATTTCCTTTTTGGGTTACATATTCATTTATACACATTTTGAAATATAGAGGAGAATTTGGAAGGTTACCAATATCAAGGGAGATGAATTGGTTCAACTTCCACGATTTAAAACATACAAAAATTGAGGAATTACTATTTTTAGAAACTTACTATTTTTAGACTGCACTACTAAAATTTAAAGTTATGGCACTTCTATTGGGTTTCAAGGTTAAAAATCTATAAATAAGAGTTCCATTCCATCTCGCCACATTGTCCTCATTCTTAGATTTCTAATAGTTTAAATGG
This sequence comes from Torreya grandis, assembly GCA_037957365.1. Lineage (NCBI taxonomy): Eukaryota > Viridiplantae > Streptophyta > Pinopsida > Cupressales > Taxaceae > Torreya > Torreya grandis. The sequence goes on along the minus strand of JARHVA010007987.1, from coordinate 446,564 downwards.
TGAGTCAATTGGATCTATTATGCAAAAGTTATGGCTCTCAGAAGTTCCATCATCAATTGGGGTAGAACCATTCCCTAAATTATCACCTAAATTGTTACCCAGATCATTCCTCCCTCCTTGAAAATAAAATTTTCCCATTACATCAATAATCCTCATCAAATGTGGAAGTTGTGTCTTAATTTATTCTTTATGAGCCACTTACAGTGGTTGCTAAGCTGCCCCCTTTGACCACTTGATAAAGTAGAATAGAGCATCCTCTTTTTGTCTTTATCCAGGTGTCCATAATCTGATCCTCCTCCACAGGAGTAAAAAAATTTGGATCAAGATCATCAATCTATAGTTATTATTTTATGACTAAAGTTTCCAACATAGGTAGATGATATGGTTTGAGGAGCTCTACATTGAATGTTGGATGCAGACCAAGGTAGGCTGGTAGGTTAAACTCAAAAGCATTTTCTCCAACTTTTCTGGTGATGGTGCAGGGACCATATCTTAGAGGCTAAATTTTTTTGTGTGGGCCTGTAGGTCATTCTTTCTAAATTCCCAACTAAACCTTGTCACCTATAGCAAAATGGTGTGCAATCTTATGTTTTTCATGGCATTGCTTATACTTATGATTCATCTTCTCCAGGATGTCATGAACTTGCTACTAGATGTGGTGTATTTATTCAATGACATTTATTGCTTTTGCTACCTTAGATATTCCATGAGGTGTGCATGCCATGGTGGAGAATAGAATGGCTATATTAATTGGTGCCATGGGTTGAAACCTGAATCATACTTCAAATGGACTGTGCTTGGTTGAGTTGTGCAGGGCTTGATTGTATCCATGTTGTATGGAAAGAAGACCCTCATCCCATGTGCATGGATGTTTGGATTGATACATCTAAATCATGTGAATAATCAATTAGTTCACCAAATCTATCTAGCCATCAGTCTATGGATGGAAGGATGTAGACTTCATTAGCTTGGTATCCATCATCTTCCATAGAGTGGACCAAAAGATGCTCAAGAACCTGATATCTCAATCTAAGGCAATGGACTTGGGGAGACCAAAACGAATCCATACATGACTAAAATATATTTGAGTAGTTTATTTAGCAGATATATTTTTCTTACAAGTAATCATGATAGCCATTTTTGAAAAAATGATCAACAACAACAAAAATACACTGCTTACCATGTTTTGAAGTGGGCAAACCTGAGATAAAATCCATTCCACAAGGCTTGGTTGATTCTAGCAGTTGCATGTACAATCCTTGCTTCTTATTTTTTGGGTTGGCTATTACACATTGGGTGCAAGATTTGAGATACATTTCCACATCCTTTCACATATAGGGTTATTAAAAGTGTTTTTAAAGAACTACCAATGTATTTTATACACCAAAGTGTCCATCTATCCTACTGAAATGTACTTCCCATATCATCTTCTATTGTTCTACATCTAGAACATAGATGTACCCCATAGGACAGAGGACATCATCTTGAAAATATAAATTATAAACATGTTTACTTTTTCAAATCACTTAATATGTATCAGCAAAGGCATGATCTAATCCATATAGAGTACCCCAAGTGGTAGTCTCATGTCTACATAGGTCAATAACTGTGGCAAGTGTAGTAATTGGTGGGTAGCTTAGACAATCTTTGGTCATATTTGAGCTGCCTTTTTTGTGTTTGATTATCAGATGGAATTGATGTATATATGTGGCCCAATTTTTATGCCTCCCATTTCATAGTTTTCTCTATGTTTGGATGAATTCCAATGGTCTATGGTCAGTGTGGATGACTATCTCTTTCCCCAAGATTTAGTGTTTCCATTATTTGTAGGCTTACATAATACCATAGAGCTCCTTCTAACACATCATATATTTCCTAACTATATCAGTGAATGTTTCACTATTATATGAAATATGATGGCCATGTTGCATGATGACAACTCCTATGGCATATTCAGATGCATCTGTCATCAACTTAAAAGGTTGACGCAAATTTGGGAAGGCAAGAATAGGGGCTGAGCAAAGTCTATTCTTAAAATTCTCAAATGCCTTTTGTTGTATTTCACACCACTAAAATGTATATTTAGATCCTCCTTTAGTCACTTGGGTTAGTGACCAAGCAACATGTGAAAATCTAAGAATAAACCTGTGATAGAAATTTGCAAGACCCAAGAAGCTGTGAGGTTTTATGAGGGTCCTTGGTATAGGCCATTCTTGAATAACCCAAACCTTTTTTAGATCAACATGGACCCCTATCTCATTCATAATGTACCTGAGGTACTAAATTTTTTTCATCTTGAATGTGCAATTATCAAGTTTTGCACACAACTTGTGCTCCCGAAGAGTTTAAAGTACCTTACAAACATGTTGCAGATGTTCTTCCTATGTTCTACTAAGATGATTATGACATCTAGGTAGACAATAATGAATGATTTGGTGAAGGTCATAGGATGTCATCCATCATCCTCATGAAGGTTGTAGGTGAGTTAGTTAAGGTAAAAGGCATAACCAACCATTTAAAGATCCCCTCCTTAGATTTGAATGCATTTTTTTAGACATCAGTTGGATTGATGAGAATTTGGTGATATCCACATTTGAGATCAATTTTAGTGAAGAAATTTTCACCATAGAGTTGGTTTATAAGGTTATTAATCCTGAGGAGTGGGTAGTGATTTTTCACAGTGATTTTATTCAGGGCTTGATAGTCAATGCAAAGCCTCCATGTTCCATCTTTCTTTGGTGATAGGATAATTTTGCTACCACAGGGTGAAGAGCTTGGCTTGATGTGACCATTTTAGATCAATTTTTGAATCTATCTTTTTATCTCATCATTCTCCAAAATTGATCTATGATACACATGATAGTTAGGTAAAGTTGATTTTTGGGATCAAATTGATAGAATGTTTTACCTGGTAATACAGTGGAACTCCTATGGGTGACTTGAATAGGTCATCATATTCTCTTATGATTTGTCCCATCTACTTCTATTTTTTTATTGTGTAGTCAGGACTGCAACATTGGCCTTCTTGGATTTTTTTGGTTTGACCACCATGAGAATGAATTGCTTTGTCTTCTCCACCAATCTCTTACATTGCTTGGCATTGATCAGGGAGCCAGATGTGGGAGATGATACCTCTGGTACCCTGTATCACCACATTTCAAGAGTGATGGTGATTCTTTAGGTTTGTGATTCATATATGCCATGTCGATCATACATAAAAGGCTAACCAAGGAGTGCATCACAAACATCTAGATTGACCACATCACACAAGACTTCATCTTGAAAAGGTTTTATTGCATATGAAAGAAGACACTGATGGGTGACACAGAGGTCTCTCCCTGGGCTCAACCATCTAATACTATATGGATTTGGGTGAGGCTTCATGGATAGATTTAGACTTTTCAGAACTTTAGTAGAGATTAAATTATATTGACTCCCACTATAAAGAATGAAATGCAAAGGTTTACATTTTACCCATAATTTGGAGTGAAAAAGTATTTCCTTGTCATCTGGCCTTTCCTCATGGATCTATGATAAAGAGATGATGGTATCAGGCTTAGAATCTATAATATATTCTTCATCTTCTTTGACTGTAGGTTGTGTATGAGATAGAGTAGTAGATGTCAAGTATTGTGACTTAGAAAGTAGTGACATGATGGCTCGACATTCTTCTTTGGAGTGAGTTAGAGTTTTGTGGTAATCACACCATTTTGTATCCTACCCCTTTTGGGGTTTCTTATCTTGAAACTCCTTGTGCTTCCAATTTCGGTGTCATGTTTGACCTTCCTTGTCACTTTTCTATTTTGAAGGCTGGTTCTTCGTATTCTTTCTTCCATGCTTCTGCTCAATCTTCACTGTGAGCTTTTATTCCTTACCGAGGGTTTCCAAATTGAAGAGTTTCATTCCCCCCCATATGTATCATTCTATTCCACCATGATATTTTAGAGTCTTATGTTTCTCACTTTATTGGATGCCCAATCTTACAGATAGAGAATAAAACATGTCTATGTAATTCTGACTAGATTGGTCCTTACCTTGGCAAAGTTGTTACCATTGTATGTACAGATCATCATATACTCTAGTGGGATAGTATTCTTCTTTTTCCACTTTCACAAAATCATCCCAGGTAGGCTTCACCTCAAGGCCAATGTCATCTATACTGAACCTCTTTTTGTAGACTTCCCACTAATTTTTCATACGAAATGATGCTTTCAAAATAACAAAAGTGATCTTTTCTCCATCTGTGAATTTATTTACAGATAAGTAGGAAGATAATTGATCCAACCAATTTTATATAGCATCATCATTTATTTTTTCCTTCAAATGTAGGAATATCAAAATTCATATGAACCTTGAAAGGTGTTGGGGTACTAAAAGGATGTTCCGTGGATGAGGAGCCAGGAAGTGCAAATGAAGAGCCAAAATTTCCCATCAAGAGTTATTGGATAATTTAGGTAAACTATTGGAGCATCTATGCTTGTTGTCGTTGGAGGGATTCATTCACAATTCCTTTAAAGGATCAGATGTCTCAGTGTCATCAACCGCTTGAAGTCATTTGGAGTAAATAGATGGATAGTTTGGAAGCTTTGTTTTTTTCCATCCAAGCTTCTTATAGCCTGACCTCATCCTCAAGATCATACACTCTCAAGACAAATCACTCTAATACCATTGATCCAAAACTCAGAAGTTTTGGCTGATAGATATTTCAAGAACACGAAAAATAATATAGTAACAATGAATTCTCTGAGAAGAGATGCTTTATTACTCAAGATCATAATACAACTATATGCTTATCTTTAGAAATAGATGTCTGATTTCCATTTCAAGATACATATTCATTTATACACATTTTGAAAGTATGAGGATGATGTGGAAGGTCACCAATTTCAAGGGAGATGAAGTGGTTTGACTTCCATGATTTAAAGCAATACAAAATTTTAGGAATTACTATTTTTAAAAACTTACTATTTTTAGACTACACTATTTTTACTCATTCTTAGCTTTCCAATGGTTTAAATGGTGACTCAATTAGAGCTACAGTGCAAAATTTATGGCTCCCAAAAATTCTATCATGAATTGGGGTAGAACTATCACTCGAATTATTGCCTAAATTGTTATCCAGATCGTTCCTCCCTCCTTGAGAAGCAATGGTCCCCATTGCATCAATATTCCTCATCAGCTGTGGAAGTTGTGTCTTAATTTGATTCTCTATGAGCTACTCACCTTCATGGCTAAGTTGACCCCTTTTTACCACTTAATAAAGTGGATTAGAGCATCCTCTTGTTGTCCTAATCTAGGTGTGCACAATATGATCCTCTTCCACTAGAGAAAAGCCCTATGGATCAAGCTCATAAATGTCTAGTTGTTCTAATATGATTGAAGTGCCCAATAGAGGTTGATGATATGGTTTGACAAACTTCACATTGAATATTGGATGCAGAATAAGGTAGGTCGGTAGGTTAAACTTAAAATAATTTTCTTCAACTTTTTGGTGATGGTGTAGGGACCATAGCATAGAGGCTAAATTTTTTTGTGTGGGCCTGCAAGTCATTCCTTCTGAATCTACAACCAAACCTTGTCACACACAAAAAAGTGGTGTATAATCTTATGTTTGTCATGGCATTGCTCATACTTTTGATTCATCTTCTCCAGGATGTCATGAACTTGCTGTTGGATGTGTTGTATTTGTTCAATGAACTTTGTTGCTTTTGTTGACTCAGATCTTCCATGAGGTGTGTATTCCATGGTGGAGAATGGAATGAATATATCAATTAGTTCTATTAGTTGGAACCTAAAGTATACTTGGAATTGATTGTGTTTGGTCAAGTTGTGCAAGGCTCAATTATATCCATGTTATATGAAAATAAGCCACAAATACCATATGCGTGAATGTTTGGAATGATACATCTGAATCATGTGAACAATCAAGTAGTTCACCACCTCTATCTGACCATCAGTCTAAGGATGGAAGGCTGTGGACTTCATCAGCTTAATATCCATCATCTTACATAGAGTAGACCAGAAGATGCTTAGGAACCTGCTATCTCAATTTGAGACAATGGATTTGGGAATACCAAAACGGAGCCATACATGACTAAAATATATTTGAGCAGTTTCTTCAGCAGTTATATTTTTATTACAAGAAATCATGATAGACATTTTTGAAAAAATGATCAATTATAACAAAAATATAGTCCTTTCCATGTTTTAAAGTTCAAAAATCTAAGAGAAAATCCATTGAGATAGATTCGCAAGGCTTGGTTGGTTCTGGCAATGGCATGTACAATCTTTCTTCTTATTTTTTGGCTTGGCTATTGCACATGGGGTGCAAGATTTGAGATACATTTCCAAATCCTTTGGCATATGGGGCTAGTATAAGTGTTTTTGAAAAACTACCAATGTATTTTCTATACCAAATTGTCCAACTATCCTACTAAAATGTGCTTCCAATATCATCTTCTATTACTCTACAACTGGAAGATAGATGTGCCCCATATGATAGAGGACATTATCTTTCAAATAGAAATCATAAACATGTTTACCTTTTTGAAGCATCTGATATGTATTAGGAAAGACATGATCTGCTTCAGACAGAGCACCCCAAGTTGTAGTCTTGTGTCTATACAGGTCAAGAACTATTGTGAGTGTAGTAGTTGGTGTTCAACTCAGACAATCTATGACCGTATTTAAGCTCCCCTTTTTGTGTTTGATTATCATATGGAATTGCTATAGATATGTGGCCCACTTTTGGTGCCTCTCATTTCATAGTTTTCTCTATGTCTAGATGAATTCCAATGGTCTATGGTCAGTATGGATGACCTTCTCTTTCCCCAAGATGTAGTATTTCCATTGTTTCCATAATTGCATAATAACATAGAGATCCTTATCATACATCAGATATTTCCTAACTATATCAATGAAATTTTCACTGTGATATGAAATAGGATGGCCATGTTGCATTATGACAACTCCTATGACATATTCAGATGCATCTATCATTAATTTCAATGGTTGATACAAATCTGGCAAGGCAAGTAAAGGTGTTCAACAAAGTCTATTCTTCAAATTCGTAAATGCCTTTTGTTGTATTTCACCCCATTGAAATGTAGCTTTAGCCCCTCCTTTAGTCACTTGGGTTAGTTACCAAGCAAGATGTGAAAATCTAAGAACAAACCTATGATAGAAATTTATAAGACCCAAGAATCTGTGACATTTTGTGATGGTCTTTGGTTTAGTCCATTCTCGAATAACCTGAATCTTTTTTGGATCAACATAGACCCCTTCATCATTCACAATGTACTTGAGGTACTAAATTATTTTCATCTTAAATGTAAATTTGTCAATATATGCATATAACTTACACCCATGAAGATTTTGAAGCACCTTACGAACATGTTACAGATGTTCCTCCCATGTTCTATTGTAGATGAGTATGTCTTCAAGGTACACAAACATGAATGAGTTGGTGAAGGGTCATAGGATGTCATCCATCATCCTGATGAAGGTTGTAGGTGTGTTATTTAAGCCAAAAGGCATAACGAACCATTCAAAGAGACCCTCCTTAGATTTGAATGTAGTCTTCTAGACATTGGTAGGATCGATGAGAATTTTGTGATAGCCAGATTTGAGATTAATTTTAGTGGAACTCTTATGGGTGACTTGAATAAGTCATCCTATTCTCTTGTGATTTATCACATCTACTTATGCTATTGTGTTTATTGTGTAGTCGGGACTACAACATTGGCCTTCTTGGATTTATGTGGTTTGACCACCATGAGAACGAATTGCTTTATCTTCTCCACCAATCTCTTACATTGCCTGGCACTAATCAGGGAGATAGATGTGGGAGATGGTACCTCTGGTATTCTATAGCATTATGCTCCAAGAGTGAGGGTGATTATTTAGGTTCATAATTCATAGATTCCATGTTGATTATACATAAATGGTTGACCAAAGAGTACATCACAAACATCTAGATTGACCACATCACACAAGACTTCATCTTGGAAAGGTTGTGTTGCATATCAAAGAAGACACTGATGGGTGACACAAACGACTCTCCCTGGGCTCAACCATCCAATATTGTATGGATTTGGGTGAGCATTCATGGATAGATTTAGATTTTTCACAACTTTAACAGAGATTAAATTCTTTTGATTCCCTCTATCAACAATGAAATGTAGAGGCTTACCTTTTACCCATAATTTGGAGTGAAATAATATTTTCATGTCATTTGGCCTTTCCTCATGGGTCTGTGATGAAGTGATGATGGTGTTAGGCTTAGCATCTACAATCTCTTATTCATACTCTTCGACTGCAGGTTGTGTATGAGAGAGAGTAGTAGATGTCAAGTATTGTGACTCAAAAAGTAGTGACTTGATGGATTAACAATCTTTTTTGGAGTGAGTTCTAGTTTTGTGGTAATCACACCATTTTTTAGCCATCCTCTTCTTAGGTTGCTTATCTTGAAACTCCTTTTGATTCCAATTTTGGCGTCGTGTTTGACCTTCCTTGCTACTTTTTCATTTTGAAGGCTAACTCTTTATATTCTTTCTTCCATGCTTCTACTCAATCTTCACTACAAACTTGTATACTTGATTGAGGCTTTATAAATTGAAGAGTTCCATTTCCTCCCCTATGTATCATTGTATTCCACCATGATATTTGAGAGTCTTATGTTTCTCACCTTTTTGGATGCCTAATCTTGCAGATAGAGAATGAGAAATGTTTGTGTAATCTTGAATAGATTGGTCCATACCTTGGAAAAGTTGTTACCACTATATGTATAGATCATTATATGCTCCAATGGGATAGTATTCTTCCTTTACCACTTCCATGAAATCATCCCAGGTAAGTTCTACCTCAAGGCCAATGTCATTTGTACTGAACCTCTTTTTATACACTTCCCACCAATTTTTCATAAGCAATGATGCTTTCAAAAGAGCAAAAGTGATATTTTCACCATTTATGAATTTATTTAAAGAGAATTACGAAGACCATTAATCAAACCAATTTTCTATAACATCAACATTGATTTTTGCTTCAAATGTAGGAATATCAAAATTCACCTAAATTTTGAAGGGTATTGGGACACTAAAAGGACGTTCCATGGATGAGGAGCCAGGAAGTGTAGATGAGGAGTCAGAATTTTGCATCGAGAGTTATTAGAGAATTTGGGTAAATTATTGTAGCATCTATGATTGTTCCCATTGGAGGGCTTCATTAACTATTTCCTTGAAAGGATTGGATGCCTTAGTGTCATCCACCATTTGAACTCATTTGGATCAAATAGGTAGATAGTTTGGAATCTTTGTTTTTTTCCACCCAAGCTTCTTATAGCCTAACCTCATCCTCAGGATCATACACTCTCAAGAAAAACTAAAATGATACCACTTATCCAAAACTTAGATGTTTTGGTTGATAGATATTTCAAAAACACCAAAAATAACATAGTAACAATGAATTCTCTGAGAAGAGATGTTTTATTACTCAAGATCATAATAGAACTATATGTTTATCTTTGGGAAGATATGTTTGATTTCCATTTTAGGTTACATCTTCATTTATACACACTTTGAAAATTAGGATTATGTGGAAGGTTACCAATATTGAGGTAGATGAAGTGGTTTGACTTCCATGATTTAAAACAATATAGAATTCAAGGAATTACTATTTCTATAAACTTACTATTTTTATACTACACTACTAAAATTGAAATTTGGGGAACTTCCATTAGGTTTTTTAGAACTAAAAACCATCAAGAAAATAGCAATGCCATCTCAACACATTTTTCTCATTCTTAGCTTTCTAACAGTTCAAATGATGAGTTAGTTAGAGCTACGGTGCAAAAGTTATGGCTCCCTAAAGTTACATCATCAATTGGGGTAGAACTGTCACCCGAATTGTCACCTGAGTTATTGCCCGGATCATTCCTCCCTCCTTCAAAAGTAATGGTCCCCATTGCATCAATATTTCTCATTAGGTGTGTCAATTTTGTCTTAATTTTTTCTTTCTAAGCCACTCACCTTGGTGGCTAAGCTGGTGCTTTTGACCACTTGATAAAGTGGAATAGAGTGTCCTCTTGTTATCTTTATCTAGGTGTCCACACTCTGATCCTCCTCCACTGAAGTAAAAATTTGTGGATCAAGCTCATCAATATCTAGTTGTTCTACTACGACTGATGTGTCCAATAGAGGTGGACGATATGGTTTGATGAGCTCCACATTGAATATTAGATACAGACCAAGGCAGGCTGGTAGGTTCAAATCAAAAGCATTTCTCCAATTTTTTTGGTGATGGTGTAGGGACCATATCATAGAGGCCAAATTTTTCTTTTTTGGCCTACAAGTTGTTCCTTCTAAAGCCTCAACCAAACCTTCTCACCCATAAAAAAATGGTGTGTAATCCTATGTTTGTCATGACATTGCTTATACTTCTGATTCATCTTCTCCAAGATGTCATGAACTTGCTACTAGATGTGTTGCATTTGTTCAATGAACTTTGTTGCTTTTGTTACCTTAGATCTTCCACGAGGTGTGTATTATATGGTGGAGAATGGAATGACTATATCAATTAGTGCCATGGGTTGGAACCCAAATCATACTTAGAATGGACTATGCTTGGTCAAGCTGTGCAAGGCCTAATTGTATCCATGTTGTATGAAAATAAGCCCCTAATCCCATGTACATGGATGTTTGGAGTGATACAACTGAATCATGTGAACAATAAAGTAGCTCACCACCTTTGTTTGACCATCAGCCTGTTGATGGAAGGTTATGGACTTCATCAGCTTGGTATCCATCATCTTCCATAGAGTGGACCAGAAGATGATCAGGAACTTGCTATCTTGATCTGAGACAATGGACTTGGGGAGACCAAAATGGAGCCATACATGACTAAAAATAGTTGAGCAGTTTCTTCAATAGATATATCTTTCTTACAAGCAATAATGATAGCTATTTTTGAGAAAATGATCAAATACAACAAAAATATAGTCCTTGCCATGTTTTGAAGTTGGCAAACCTGAGAGAAAATCTATTGAGATAGATTCCCAAGGCCTAGTTAGTTCTAGAAATGGTGTGTATAATCCTTTCTTCTTATCTTTTGGCTTGGCTATTGCACATGGGGTGTGATATTTGAGATACATTTCCACATCCTTTCACTTATGGGGCTAGTAGAATTTTTTTGAAGAACTACCAATGTCTTTTCTACACCAAAGTGTCCAGCTATCCTACTAAAATGTTCTTCCCATATCATCTTCTATTTCTCTATAGCTCAAACACAAATGTGCCCCATATGATAGAGGAAATTGTCTTACAAATAGAAATAAAAAATGTGTTTACCTTTTTGAATCACCTGATATGTATTAGCAAAGGTAGGATTTGTTTCATATAGATCACCCCAAGTGGCAGTCTTGTGTCTGCATAGGTCAAGAACTGTTATGAGTGTGGTAATTGGTGGGTGGCTTAGATAATATATGGTCATATTTGATCTTCCATTTTTGTGTTTGATTATCAAATGGAATAATTTTAGTTATGTGTCCAACCTTTGGTGCCTCTTATTTCATAGTTTGCTCTATGTCTTGATGAATTCCAATGGTCTATGGTCAGTGTGGATGACCATCTCTTTCCCCAAGATGTAGTGTTTCCATTGTTTGTAGGCTTGCACAATAGCATAGAGTTCCTTATCATATGCCATATATTTTTTTAACTGTATCAGTGAATGTTTCACTATTATATGAAATAAGATGGCCATGTTGCATGATGATAGCTCCCATGGCATATTCATATGCATTTATCCTCAAATCAAAAGGTTGACACAAATCTGGTAAGGAAAAAATAGGGGTTGAGAAAAGTCTATTCTTAAAATTCTCAAAAGCCCTTTGGTGTATTTCACCACACTAAAATGTATATTTAGCTCCTTCTTTAGTCACTTGGGTTAGTGACCAAGCAGCATATGAAAATCCAAGAACAAACCTGTGATAGAAATTTGCAAGACCCAAGAAGCTACAAAGTTTTATGAGGGTCCATGGTGTAGGCCATTCTTTAATAACCTAAATCTTTTCTTGATCAACATGGACCCCTTCCTTATTCACAATGTACTTGAGGTAGTCAATTGTTTTCATCCTGAATATGTATTTGTCAATATTTACATACAACTTGTGCTCCCAAAGAGTTTGAATCACCTTAAAAACATGTTTCAAATGTTCCTCTGATGTTTACTGTAGATGAGTATGTCATTCAAGTATAATACCATGAATGAGTTGGTGAATGGTCACATGATGCCATCCATCATCCTAATTTAGGTTGCAGGTGCATTAGTTAAGGTAAAAGGCATAACCAACCATTCAAAGAGACTCTTCCGTAGATTTGTGTGCAGTCTTCCCAACATCGATGGGATTGATGGGAATTTGGTGATCGCTATATTTGAGATCAATTTTGGTAAAGAAATTTTCACCATGGAGTTGGTCCAACAGGTCATCAATCCTAGGGAAGGAGTAGTGATTATTCACAGTGATTTTATTTAGGGATCGATAGTCAATGCAAAGCCTCCATGTTCTATCTTTATTTTGTGCTAGGATAATTGGACTTCCACAAGGTGAATAGCTTGGCCTGATTTGACCCTTTTGGATCAATTCTTGAATCTATAATTTTATCTCATCATTGTCCAAAATTGATCTGCAATACATAGGACTATTAGGCAAAGGTGATCTTGGCATTAAATTGACAGAATGTTTTACCTGGCAATGCAGTGGAACTCCTATGGGTGACTTGAATAAGTCATCATATTCTCTTAGGATTTGTCTCATTTACTTTTGTTGTTGTTTTGATTGTGTATTCATGATTGCAACATCAACCTTCTTGGATTTCTATGGTTTGACCACCATGAGAATGAATTGTTTTAACTTCTCCACCAATATCTTACATTGTTTGGCATTGATTAGGGTGGTATATTTGGGAGGCGGTACCTCTAGTACATTGTAGTGCCACCTTCCAAGAGTGAGGGTGATTATTCAAGTTTGTGATTCATAGATGCCATGTTGATCATACATAAATGACTAACCAAGGAGTACATCACAAACATCTAGATTGACCACATCACACAAGACTTCATCTTGGAAAGGTTTTATTACATATGAAAGAAGACACTGATGGGTGACACAGAGGTCTCTCCCTGGGCTCAACCATCTAATACTGTATGGCTTTGGGTGAGGCTTCATGGATAGATTTATATTTTTCACAACTTTAGCAGAGATTAAATTCTTTTGACTCCCACTATCAATAATGAAATGTAGATGCTTACCATTTACCCATAATTTGGAGTGATATAATCTTTCCTTGTCATCTGGCCTTTCCTCATGGATCTATGATGAAGTGATGATGGTGTCAGGCTTAGCATCTACAATCTCTTCTTCATCCTCTTCAACTATAGGTTGTGTATGAGATAGAGTAGTAGATGTCAAGTATTGTGACTTAGAAAGTAGTGACTTGATGGCTCAATATTCTTATTTCGAGTGAGTTCTAGTTTTGTGGTAATCACACCATTTTCTAGCCTTCCCCTTATGGGGTTTCTTATTTTGAAACTCCTTTTGCATCCAATTTTGGCCTCATTTTTTACCTTCTTTTTCACCTTTTCATTTTGAAGGATGACTCTTCATATTCTTTCTTCCATGCTTATGCTCAATCCTCACTACGAACTTGTATGCCTCACTGAGTGTTTCTAGATTGAAGATTTCAATTTCACCCCATATGTACCATTGTATTTCACCATGGTATTTGAGAGTCTTATGTTTCTCACTTTCTTGGATGCCAAATCTTACAGATAGAGAATGAAAAATGTCTATATAATATTGAACAAATTGGTCCTTACCTTAGTGAAGTTATTGCCACTGTATGTACAGATCATCATATGCTCCAATGGGATAGTATTATTCCTTTACCACTTCCATGAAATCTTCCCAGGTAGGTTCCACCTAAAGGTTAATGTCATCTGTACTTAACCTATTTTTTAACATTTTCCACTATTTTTTTATAGGCAATGATGTTTTCAAAAGAGTAAAAGTGATATTTTCTCCATCAATGAATTTATTTATAGAGAAGTAGGAAGACAATTGATCCAACTAATTTTATATAGCATCAACATTGATTTTTCCTTCAAATGTAGGAATAATAAAATTCACCTAAACCTTGAAGGGTGTTAGGGCACTAAAAGGATGTTCCATGGATGAGGATCTAGGAATTATAGGTGAGGAGCCAAAATTTCCCATCGGGAGTTGTTGGAGAATATGGGTAAATTATTACAACATTTGTGCTTATTACCATTAGAGGGCTTCATTCACCATTTCCTTGAAAGGATCAAATGTCTCAGTGTTGTCTTCCATTTAAAGTCATTTAGAGTGAATACGTGGATAGTTTAGAAGCCCTGCTATTTTCCACCCATGCTTCTTGTAGTTTGACCTCGTACTTGAAATCATACACTCTTAAGACAAAATGATCTGATACCACTGATCTAAAACTCAAAAGTTTTGTTTCATAGATATTTCAAGAACATATAAAATAACATAGTAAAATGAATTCTCTGAGAAGAGATATTTTGTTACTCAAGATCACAATACAACTATATGCTTATTTCTGAGAAGAGATGTCTGATTTCCATTTTGGGCTACATCTTCATTTATACACATTTTGAAATTAGGAGGAGGATGTGGAAGGTCAAAAATATTTAGGGAGATGAATTGGTTCGACTTCTATGATTTAAAATAATACAAAATTCAAAGAATTACTATTTTTAGAAACTTACTATTTTTAGACTGCACTACTAAAATTAAAATTTGGGTCACTTCCATTGGGTTTTTAAGGGTAAAAAACCATCCATCAAAGCTCCAATCCATCTCACTCCATTCTCCTTATTCTTATCTTTCCAACAGTTCAAACGATGAGTCAATTGGACCTACAGTGCAAAATTATGGCTCCCAAAACTTCCATCATCAATTGGTGTAGAACCATCACCTAAATTATCACCTGAATTGTTGCCTAGATCAGTTTATTAGACTTGACTTTCTGAAATCTATTCCCTAATGAAAGATGTGATTGGTTAGAATCATGACTAAAACGTGTACATCTACATGAATATGTGAAACATCTTATTTGATGTTGAGATAATAGTTTTGGAACACACCCTCGATTTAGGTATCTTGTCATAAACATGATAATTTTAAATTGAGTACAAATTTTTTTGATAGTATTTGTAAAGAAAATCCTTCAATAACTACCAATTATAATTGATGAATTACGTGAACACATGGATAATATGCCAAAATCTCACTTTGTAAATCGGTTGATGCAATATGAAACTACATTACAAGGCACACATCTTTATTAGACAAAGTGACTCATGGAGAGTTAATTGTACGCCAAACATCTCATTTACTTTAAGTGTATTAGACATGTATTGGCTAGACCTCCATGCACTGGTGCGAGGAACTCAACCTATTGATCCATGTGAAGCACAAAGATGGCAACAACAAAACATAATTGACTAGCCACATATAGTTGTTTATTATATGCACATTAGAAATACAATGCTTAAAAAAGAGATACTACAAAATTTTATGAAGGTTAAAGATTTTTGGTGTAGATATGAATGGCAACACAGGGGGTCTCCACATGTTCATGTTTTTTTATGGATGGCTGGATCGATGAATATGAACACCTTATATTGGGAAAATAAAGATCAAGTTGACTTGGCCAAAAAATATTTTGATGGAATCATCCATGCATGGAATCCTCAAGGAGATGCACATCAAATAAACGTACAGGTATGAATTGATTAACAATTTACTTATGTTATATTAAAAAAAATATTATAAAACATCAAATGAATATAAATTCATGTGTGATGTAGGGAGGAAATAGTTTGAGCTCGCATCCATGTTTGAGGAACACAGTAAATATTAATCAAATATATCTAGATCAAGACAATGAAGAATTGATTAATTATGTGGATCGTCATTCCATATGTAAAAATGGAGCTTGCATACAAGAAAAAAGAGGAGGAAAGATTTGTAGGTAAAAATGATTATCTTAAAAGCATTAAGCATTAGTGTAAAAATGTGTATGAAGTGTTTTTCTATATTAATAATAACACTAAACTTTATTTGATGTAGGTACAATGCACTTTGCCCTTTGCATCTTGATGGATCAAAATTATGTGTAGATCTAGAAAAAAAAAAAAAAATGAGGCGAAAAGAAATGATTATCATGTGAATACTCATAATCCTTATGTGTTGCAACCATGGCATGCAAAATTAGATTGGTAACCGGCACTATCAAAATATGTTGTTGTGAAATACATTTCAAAGTATGCTACAAAGGCAGAGTAAAGTTCAAAAATATATCAACAAATGTTGACATGAATTGTAAATGTTGAAAACCTAGAAGATCCTATTTCATAAGTGTATAGACATTTGTTAACTGAAATAATTTTTAAGAGAGATATTGGTGCAATGGAAAGATGTCACATGTTTCTATAACTTCCTTTGATGGAGTGTAGAAAGGTATTTATATCATTGAATGTTGGGCATAAAGTTTTTAAACTGGTATTAAAAGAGGATGAAGAAACTAAAAAAAAGAAAAGTTGATAATTGATGGATATATTGAGAGACCTCACTCAATGGAGTATTTACCACTCATTGAGGCTATAAGATCATGTGTATATAGTCCAAAAATTAGAAAAAGAGAAAAGTAGAAACCAAGAAAAAGATGTGCTATTATAAGGGTATGGCCTAGATTTTACAGTATCCCATAATAAGATAGTCAGAAATTTGTAGATTTTTATTGGTCAGAGTAACTATTATACAAACCATTTCATGATATTGAGATAGACATTGGCCAAGATGAGGAGACAATAAAATATAATTGGGGTGAATTTCAATATAATATTTTTCATATAGAGAAAAGGATTGAAATAAACCATGACATTATCCAATAGAATACAATTAAACATGAGTGGGAGATCAGATCAGGCCTACATCAAAAACAATATCTACATGTTTCTGAGATTGATATGTTGGGTCGAAGAGATATTGATACAATTTGGGATTTAAATTACCTGGGTGAAGAACACATGAACAGATCTCTTAAATTTATAAATATGGTAAAAGAAAATATCTTACTTGCTATGGACGAAATAGAGTCTAATTTTTGTTATGAAATCCTGAGTGAGAAACAAAAAATAGCATTTTATATAATTATCAAACATAATCAAGGATAAAATATATCTCCATTGCATCTGATAATCTAAGGAACAAAAAGAACATGGAAATTTTATCTTATGGAGGGATTAAATTGGAACTTTTAGAGTTATCACAACCATAATGTTGCCCCATTCTACTATTTGCTCTAATAGGAGTTGCCATATTTAACATTGGGGAATCAACAATACATACCATCTTGCAAATTTCTATTATAGATTTTGAAAAACTAGAAGGAATAAGGTTAAGAACCTTTCGAGAAGAAATTAAATATGTTAGATATATTTTGATTGATGAGATGAGCTTTATAAGTTAAAAGATGATTGAAAATATAGACTCTTGACTTTGCCAAGCATTTCTAGAAAATGCTGATATGTGCTTTGGTAGAAGGTCGATGATTTTTGTTGGGGATTTGGGATAGTTGCCTCTGGTAATAGATAGCCCTCCATATGCAAGTACAAGACAAGCAAAATTATTATGGGAAAAATTTATAACTATTGATACACTGAATGTTTTTAGATAACAGGGTCAAACTGAAGAACAACTATTTCAAGAACTTCTAACAAATCTGAGAGATGTTAATCCAACCATTAACGATTGACAATTGTTGATGACTAGAATAGATGCATCATTTGAAATGGCTAAAAATGATGATTTTAATGCAAACATGCATTTATTTGAAACAAATGAGAATGTGCATCAACATAATAAGAGAAAAGTGTATGCATTGAATCAACCTATTGCTCGCAACATTGCAACTAGATGACAAAATAATACTATTATAAGATTGGATGATGAACAATTGGAAGTTGAATTATTGATTGTTGTTGGTGTGAGGGTGATGCTCACCATAAATTTATGGATAGAAGCAGGTCTTTTCAATGGCGCACTTAGATATATTCGAAGCATTGTATACCAACCAGGGCTGACACCCTCTGAACCACCTACATATGTTATGGTTCAATTTCATAATTATACAAGGATTCCTTTTATTGATGAATCTCCAACTACAATTCCTATTAGTCCAATACAAAGGAGCCATGTGAGTCAGCTACCTTTGAAATTGGCACGGGGATTGACAATCCATAAATCACAAGGCTTAACACTTGACAAAGCCACAATTGATATAGGACTTACAAAAAGATAGGGTTTGACATTTGTGGTAAAATCACGTGTAAAGTCATTACATGGATTAAGGATTGCACTGCCTTTCACATATGATAGTTTTGAGAAATTGAAGAGTGAAAAACAGGTACACAAAAAAAAAAGAAAGAAAAAAAACTTCAATTGTTAGAGGATCTCATGTACACAGATGGAATGTATACATACATACATACATACATACATACATACATACTTGTGTGTGTGTGTGTGTGTGTGTGTGTGTGTGTGTGTGTGTGTGTGTGTGTGTTGATATTTATCTCTCATTTTAATGTCAAATGTATACGGTCTGAATTTCATAAAATTATTGTTATATTTCATATATGTCATATTAATATTTTTCTCTACTTTCCATGTTCTCTAAATTATAGTTATGTTGCATATATGTCATATATGTATAGTTTTGATCTACTTCCCATGTTCTCTAAATTATAGTTATACTGCATTATGTCATATATGTGCGGTTTTGATCTCCCTCTCTATATATATTTATATATCAAAATTTATGTTTTTCTTTATTTTTAATATTAATAATTAATTAAATATTTATATTAAAAATATTTTTATTAAAAAAATATTTAATCTTACACGGCAACGAATGCTACTAATATACACATTTTAGATAAATCTATGTAAAATATATCGATAGATATCATTCTCGAAGCACTCACAATTCAAAATGATATATGTACCTCGAAAATAATATCAATGGGTGCTACTAATATACATATTTTAGAAAAATATATGTAAAATATATCGATAAATATCATTCTCGAAGTACTCACAATTCAAAATGATATATATACTCACAATTCAAAATAATATTTATCGATATATTTTACATAAATTTATATAAAATATGTATACAAATTTAATATATCTTAAAATTGAATATGAAAATAAAAATAAAATCTCTTTAAAGTCTACCATGTCAGGGCTTGGTAGTTGGTGAATGAAAAAAAGTTCACAGCTTTCCCACATGGGAAATGTACACGTGACGTGATATGACATGACCGATAATGCTAAAAATTATTTTATTAGGCCGTTTTTGTAAATTGGTTCAGATTTGACAGTTGGGGATGATAAAAATTTGACCAAGTGTCGAATCATGCGTATGCTCGTCTCCATATAAAGTAGGCTAGTCTTGGGTGGTGGCTGTCTTGTAACTCAGCAAGCTTCATTACAAGAAAGATATGGGCCGATTTCTGCCCTGTGATAAAATGGGAGTAAAGAGAGGTCCTTGGACTTCTCAAGAGGATCGGATTCTCCTCGATTTTATACACAGACATGGCCATGGCAACTGGCGTGCGCTCTCTAAGCAAGCAGGTTCAAATTCTTCACCTATTTCACTTTATCTTTTTAAATTAATTTGGGATTGTGAAGAAGGGTATTTAGGGTTTAAACATTGGTATATACTAACTTTCTACACCAAACTGGTTTTTTTTGTTTTTCATTTTTTTTCAAGAAAATACTGATATTCGGTCATGGCGGAAGGACTTTTGAGATGCGGTAAAAGCTGTCGCCTGCGGTGGACAAATTACCTGAGACCAGACATTAAACGTGGAAATTTTAGTCTCGAAGAAGTGCAGACTATCATTAATCTTCACAAACTTCTGGGCAACAGGTTTGTTAGATTATCCTTAGATACTTGCTGATTTCTTACATCCACCATGATGACTTAGGCCTTAAAGCTGATGCTAATCAATTGCGTTATAGGTGGTCTGCTATTTCCTCACGCCTCCCTGGAAGAACAGACAACGAGATAAAGAATGTGTGGAATATTCACTTGAAGAAACGGATTCTGCGGATGGGAATCGATCCGGTGACCCATTTAGCAGAAACGCATTCAACGTCCTCTGCTTCTCCCAGTTTGGTTTCTCTTCATAACTCAGATTACAAAGATACTTCCCTCATTGCCAGTCCATCGATGGACAAAGATACTCTTGAAGCTACTGTAGGTTTACCATTTCCATGTCCAACAAAAGCTTCGCCTGATTCACTCACCACCACAGTCTTCAGCGTGTCCGATTCATTCTATGATTCAGCCGATCTGTTCTTGTTTATACTCCACTTTGGTGGTACATCACCTAGTATTGCATCCAAATGCAAAACCAATCAAACAAAATATTCAAAAGATGCACCCTAAAGTGGTGTTATTAGTCAAAGAAAAATTGTAAAAATTCTTAGAAGTAGGATCTATTCGGGAAATAGATTATTTGGAATGAATTTCTAATATTATTCCTATTGAAAATCCATGAGGGATACATATTTGTATTATTTTTTGAAACATCAATAAGTCATTTTCAAAATATGAATTTAATTTTCATAATATTGACATGATCGTAGATTCCACAACAAGATATGAAATGTTCTCCCTCATGGATGGATTTGTATGATATAATCATATCAAAATTACTTCATATGATTAACAAAAAATTTCCTTTATTACTCCATGGGGGACCTTTTGTTATCATTAATTTCCTTTGGATGGAAAAATGTAGGATTAACCTACCAAAGTTCCATGATAGTTATTTTCCATGACATGATGCATGATATTATTGAAGACTATGTGGATGATATTTTAGGAAAGTCTAAAATAAGAGTAAAACATCTAAAGGTCCTAAGGTAAATCTTTGAGAGGCTTAGAGAATATAAAGTTCTATTAAACCCTAAAAAAAAAGTGTTTGGGGTCATCTCAATCAAACTTTCAATTTTATAGTATCCTTTTGAGGTATTTAAGTAGATTCTACAAAGTCAAAGCCATTACTAGAATGCCTCCACCTAAAAACCTGAAGTAGTTACATAGCCTTCAAGGAAAGTTACAAGCCATTCATTGATTCAATTATTAATTAGCAAATAAATTCCATTTTTTCACCCATATATTAAATAAAGGAGCTCACTTTTATTGGAATTTAGAATGTTAAATGGAATTTGACAACTTGAAGAAATATATACTAAAACCTCCAATTTTTTCACTGCTAATATCAAAAAGGACATTACTTTTATATATATATGCTACACCATGTGCCATAGTATCTCTTATAGAACAACACAGTGATGAAGGAAAAGAATGATCTATATAATATTTAATCATAAATTTCATCTCATATGATCTTAATTATACTCCTATATAAAAATCATGTCTGGACATGGTCTTTACTTATCAAAACCTTAGACATTATATGTTAAATAACTAAGTAAATATGATTGCTAAAGTTGATCCACTTAAATATATGTTATCCAGGTCTACCTTAATAAGGAGGATGGCTAAATGGATTATATTTTTAAGTGAATTTGACATTTAATATGTGAATCAAAACTCTATCAATGGTTAGATTATCATAGATCAACTGGTAGTAGGACCTGTACCAGACATGAAACCGTTAACAATAGCCTTTCCATATGAATCCCTCTTAGCAACTAAAGAATCACTAGGATGGATGATTTATTTTGATGGATACTTTACCATGCATGGGTAGGGAGTTTTAATCCTTTTGGTAACACCATAATGAAACTTAATCCCCAAATATTTTCTAATATATTTCTCATGCACTAATAATATCATTGAATATGAGGCATTAATTATCAAACAATAAACTTCCATCCAATGGAATATTTAACATCTTCAAGTTATAAGATATTCTCAATTGATTATTAAACAGGTCAATGAGGATTTACAAACTATAAATGAGAATTTACTTCATAAAAACAAATGGCCAATCAATTAAAGAGGAACTTTCAGTCTATAACCTTTGAAGAAGTACCGAGAGGAAGTAATAAATCAGAAGACATAATGTGCACTATTAGATATGTAATAGATCATCTATAATATGTCCTTGAAGGAAATTTTTTGGTTGAAAAATTACTATTACTTTCACATCAAGCTTTAACTCACTTTTAGATATGCACAATCCCTGATCTTAGTCAACCTTGGTGCAATGCCATTTATGTTTACCTCTATGCCAACACCCTTACACCAAATCTTAATTGCCATCAATGAAAATCCTTTATCCAACATGCCTCCTATTATAATATCATTGGTAGCATGCTATATTGGTAGGGATATGATAGGACCCTGTTGAGATACCTAAACTTAGAGGAAGCTCTTCTTATAATCAAGAAAGTTTGTGATGGTATTTTTGGAGGCCATATTAGTGTAAGGTCCTTAACCAAGAAGTTATTTTTTATTGGGTACTATTGGTATAAAATGGATTATGACACTTTTAAGTATATGCAAAAATGTGTAGCCTATCAAAAACATGGGAATCTTATACATGTCCCATCTCAAGAATTATATCCTATCTTGATTTCCTGGCCTTTTTTAAATGGGGATTACATATCATAATAAAAAATCTAAATTTATTAGATGGAAGAAAATTAATTATTATAGCTATAAATTATTTTACAAAATGGGTGGAATCCATACCGCTCATATATATTGTAGGGATTCAAATATCCATATTCATTATGCATCAAATCATTTTCCATTTTATAATTCCTTCTAAAATAATATCTAATAATGGAAAATATTTTAAAAATCAAGAAGTGGAAGGCTTGTACAATAGATATCATATTGAATAACATTTTTCAACACCATATTACCCCCAAGGAAATGTACAAGAGGAAGCTCCCAATAAAACACTTATAAAAATTATTAAAAATATTGTCAATGATGTTGGAAGGAATTAACATCTACAATTTTGTACTTCATTATGGTCATATAAAACTAGTGTCTGAATGCCTATTGGGTCCACCCCATACTCTTTAGTTTATGAAATGGAATCCATCTTACCAATTGAGGTTAAATTCCCCTCATGATATATATCCTTATGAGGCATGATCACATACAATGAATATAAAAATGATTATCTACAAGAATTAGAATTATTATATGAAAAGCATCAAAATTATCTTAACCACCTCATAGCATATCAAAATAAGTTACAAGGCCAATATCATAAGAAAAATAATCTAGAGAGTTTGAAGTTAGTGACCTCATCCTCAAGGATAATAAAAATAACACCAATGTTGATCATGAAAAGAAAGGAAATTTTGAGGCCAATTGGCTTAGGCCTTACATTATTATTCTCAATTTTGGACCTGGGACATATAATTTGGCCACTTTATAGGGAGAATAACTCAATGAGACAATGAATAGTATGCATCTCAAATGGTTCTAAACTTAGAATGCCTGAAATACTTTATCGTTCATTTATAAGAACCATGTTCTCAACACCCATATATACTTGGGGGCATTCCAGTCCATCATTATTACTCATCCCCCATCATTATTCACTTCCCATATAATCTACCCATCACCAATATGACCTTGATCCCTATGGTGGACGAAATTTATATGTTTTAAAAATGAGGAGGTATGATTATCAAAAATGGGGAAGATTAATGCTAAAAGTGTGGGGAGGGGGGGGGATTATCGAAGAATCATATAGAACATATGATCCATCCAAAACCAATACTTATTCCTTCTATCCAAATTCAAACAAGATTAATTATTTTAGATGGAATTTGTTCCAATTAGCCTCATTAGCAATTGTCTTCCTTTCATCCCTAGTTTTTACCCAAGCATATATCACCCATACCTACTAATTTTATCATTAGATAATGGTCATTAATCATACCTCCTCCAATATGTATAACATATTTTATAGAAACTTAAATAGAATATTAAAAAAAAAAAACTTAATTCCTAAGATTATATTATACCTAGTTTGATCTAGTTTCAATCATTGCACATCATTATAACAAACATTTTTTGTTAATATTTTTGATCGCTTAAATTTTTTTTTTGGTATAATCATTATCTTTCCTAAATCCACATATTAAGTCATAAGGTAATTTGTGCCATTATGTAAACATGTCATTTTATAAAAAAATCCACATATTAAGTTATCTAGTAAATATTTATATAATTATCCTCTTTATCACCATTTTGTAAATATTAATTTTATTGTAAATAATCATTTTTACCTACACATTTATGGGTTGTTTTTATACCTTCATTTAATTAACATTTCTATTGATGTCATTCAAACCATGGGTGGTGTCCAAATTAGTTTTTAGCAAGGTTTATGGTTGTAAGTATTACAAAGATGGTTTGGGGGGTTGTTATTTCTAAATGTCCAAACTAATATATTGTAAAAGGATTTCTTATGCAATAAAGAAACACAATTGCATAATTAAAACACTCTATAATCTAAATTGATGAAATAAACACACTTTCTAAAAATAAACACTCTACTGAAAGTAAACACATTATTGAAATTAAACACACTAATTTACAATCTTGAATTTAATCTTATAACTTAAAGATAATTTCCTAAAGGTTATGAAAATGAAATATATTTATAATTATTTAAAACTATAAATACATAAAATATTGTATAGAAATATGTTTCTAATTCCTTAGGAGAGTGGACCCTTTATTTCCTTATGAATAGTAATGTTAGAGAGTTGTTAGTGATGTCATACAAGGATCTAAGTGAATGGATGAAGTGCCTTGATAGTCTAAGTTATAATGACAAAGTGTGTAATATGCTTATTCTAGTATGCTTGAAGTATGCTTGGATAATCTTTAGTTTTGGCATGGTTTGAGATAATTAGGGATGAGTTTATAGTATTAAGTATGTGAAATGGATCATATTAGTAGTCAAGGATGATTGGATACATTGTGTTCATGAGTGGAATTCACCTGGTTCATCATTGTTCTCATCTAGACATTTTTTGTCCAATGGCAAAAAAATTAATTTGGTAGTTTGATGACATCATAATTATCATGTGTAGATGAGTTAAGGGGAATTAGTTATATGATTATGATAAAACTAGTACCAATATATTATTCACTAAATATTTGGTCATGTGATGAATCACAGTCAAATATATGTGGGTGTAAATTTGGGCTCTCAAGGATTTTGATAGTGTTTTCTATGTTCAAATAAAGCTGAGTAAGTATTTTGATGTATTCATATTTTTCACATGTGGTAGTTTCAAGATAATTTGATCATATGGGTTTATTTATTATTTTTCCTAGTTACTATGTGTTAATTTTTAGGTCATGTGATGAACCGTGACAAAATATATGTAAGTGCAAAGTTGGGCTTCCAAGCAGTTTGATAGTTTTTTCCCATGCTTAGCCAACTTTGCATATGGTATGTAAAGTTAAGTAAGCATTTTGATGTAATCATATTACACATGTGTGGTAATTTAAGGATAATTTTATCATTTTTTTTTCAATTTTATGCCTAGTTTATTTGTGATAACTTTAGTTCATGCAATGAAGTGCATCAAAAGCTATGCATGTGCAAAGTTGGGCTTTCTAGATAATTCTAGGCATAGTTGGCTCTATGACAGATAAATCTAAAGAGTTATTTTAATGTCATTATATCTCACACATGTGAGGGTTATATAAAAAAATGATACATGGTTGGATTATCCTATGTAATAAGATCATATGGTTCAAATTTTAGAAAATGTGAGTGATTGAGGTAAAAGTTATGATAGTCTAAAGTTGGCCTTCCAAGTAGATAGCAATGGTCCCCATACTTAGTCAATTTTTCAAGAGATAAAGATTGGTACCAAATAAATATCCAATGATGTGTAGGTGATTATACAATATTTATATAATGGTTTGTGTTTATTAACATGGTAATAAGTTCATGTTGTTTAATGTTGAATAAAGGTAAAGGATAAGGATCTAACTATTCATGTTTAATCGTGTGATTGAGATCGATGACACAAGTGGATTCAAAATGGTCAACCTATTCAAAGTTTACCATTGTTAAATTTTGAGATATTTACAATAATATTTATGGTTATTTATTTATTTAAATAGTGAGGACTAGAGATGATAGCACAGTGTTTGAGGTTTAACTGTGACCATTAGCTTTTGAATATTAGAACTTTGCAAAGGGAAATACTAGTGCTCTGTATTTTATCCATTAATTTTGATCCAAGATAATTTCATAGGTTCCGTAAAAATTAGAGTTGAATAGGACTCCATGGAACATATAATAAACCTAGTTATAACGTATGAATATATATATAGTCAAATATATTAATCTCCAAAGTTGACTATGTGTTTGACTATGTTCTGCAAGTGACCCGAGAAGGATGTTCAAGTTTGTTTTGATGTCTCATGATGAATTAGTTATTGGATAATGTTTAAAACTCTATGAGGACTATCTATGTACATTATAAAATTTTGACCAATAGTATGTAGCATCAACAAAGGTGTATAAGTCAATTGTGTATTCATTCATGGTGATTATGTGCACATAATATTATTTGAGAAAATTGTGCTTTAGTAGAAGAGTGTTTTGGTGACTTTGAATTTTTTTGAATGATAACATAATCATGTGCAGTTGACCTATACATTTTTAAGTGGTATTGTGTTCTTATTTTTCTCAATGATGTTGCAAATGGGTGAATAGGTCTCCATGAGACCTATAAGAGCTATAAGGGCCTAATTAAAAGGTGTAGCTTCTTAAGGGTGAACCATGAGCGTTATGTCCAACCTATGTGGATGGTATTTATCTATGGCTCAATGTGATATTTAAGGGTTAATGCATGCCTATTGGCTGATCAAGATGGTGATAATTATGAATTCTCTATAAATAGTGAAACCAAATGTGATGGTTTCTATACTTGTAATAGGAATGTGTATGTGAGAGTTGTGGAGTGGGAGAGAGAGAGAGAGAGTGCCCAGTAAATGAGTTGATGAGAAGACTAGATTTATAATTATATATATGACATGTGGGTCATGTTTTTGATGTTATAATAGTGTGTTATTTCAATTTGAGTGTGAGTGAAGGTAAAGAGTGATAATGAGAGGTCCATCATCAGGTGTTGAAGATATCAATTCAAATGTGGAGGTGTTCATAGGTGTTGTTTTGGAAGTTCAACATCTAAGGGGTTGCAACCTCCTTGAAAGATGAAAAGAGATAAGACATATTGATTTATTTACAAGGAAAGTGAAAATAGGTTCAGGAAAGTATAAGGGTAAACTACTATTCAAATTCTTTAATTATGGAGAGATAGGACATTTTTCTAGAAATTACCCTCATAAACATGATGAAGACCAAGATGAAGATAAAAGAACATATAGGTATCATAAGAGCAAGAAAGTTTTTATAAATTATTAATAAAATAAGTCTTTCAATAATAATAATAATATTTGCTACACTAATAAAGACTACAACTCATCAGATGAGAGTGAAGACAGAGACTCAGAGTGCGATCATGAAGATGATGATCTTATTGAAGATAAAGCCATATTAATGGATAAGGACGGGCATTGATCAAAATAAAATAAGTCTAATTGGATTGATACATATGATGATGAAGATGAGGTAGACTATAAAACTCCATTGATAAATGCTCTTGAAGAAATGAAGATTGAGAAGAAGATTAACAAGAAGATGAAGTTTTAACTCAAAGACTATGAGGAACAAATCAATGTGTATGAAGTAAGAATGAATAAACACACTATTATAACTTAAAATTGCACCCCTTTAGGATATGAAAAGTTTCTCCTCATTCAAGTGGCATAATGGAAACACCTCAGGGTTGTGGGTGACCCAACTTTGAGGTGGATCTCTAGATTTAGGGCTAGTTCCCCTTGATGTATCACTTTGATCAATCCTACTACTAACACCTGGGGGAATGAAAAGGGATAAAAATATATGAAATTAAATTTACTTTAAGGGATGTGATACACCAAATAAGTTGTCTACTCACACCATCTAAAATGCACTTGGAACCAAGAGAAGTCTGCACATACACTTCATCCAATGACAATCTTCCCTTTCAGATCAATATTTCAAGCATGGGGTCTTAAAGAGAGCCCAAGTTAAGAGGAATTAGAAAATAGGAATTATAAGAAACAATATTTAATATAATACTCACTATACCTACAATCCAATTGGACACTTTTTGTTGACTTGCAAAGAGAGATTCCAAAACACACAAGGCTCTAGGAAGAGTAACATGTAAAGGTAGGCTAAAATACACTTTCACAATACCAAAAACCATTTCATGATCTTAGTGAAATATTTAATGATTTAAAAACAACTATATTTATTATCTCAAGGCAAAAATTTGGTAGGGCTTCACCATACCCAAGTGGAGAGATCCATACAATAGCTTAAAAGGCTAGAATTTATAGAAATTGTGAGAGGAGGGAGAGAAGGGGAAGCTCAAGAGTCACTAAGACACTTGTAAAACTAAAAATATTAGTTATTTGTGCATGTAAGATATATATGGTGTGAGTCATGAAATATCAGGAGCTATAAGTGTCATCTCAAATCATCAAACTCTTGCAAAGTGACCTAAAAACTCTTTTCGTTGCACATAAAAATGCCTTTATGATTTGCCTTCACAAAAATTATTCACCACTAAATAGGGTTAGGTATAATTATTGATATAATTAGGAGGGGTTAAAAAAATCCATACCATTATATTATTCCCTAATCATTCCTATTATTCTGACTATGCACAATCATCTCAAATAGTTACAAAAAGCTCTTTCCCATGTACTTCTCACACTTGGCACCCAAAACCTTTCCAATTATGAAATTTGATCCATGAAAAAGGAGGTATGACACTTTTAAATAGTTTATAAGTCATTAGTTCCAATAAAAAATCCTTAAAAGGCTTCTCAAATGGAGTTTCACCACTTCTCCTAAGTGTTTACTGCCCATTCACTGTGACTAGTTAGAATGAAAGAGATGGTAGGAAAACTAAGGAGTTTAGATACCTAATTAAATGTCCATGGAGACTTATAAAAAGTCTCAATATACCTCTCAAAATTTATTTTATCATCTAAAACCCTTTCACACATACAAAACACATAAAAAAGTCAAAGAAAGCCATGTTCTAGCCCCATTTGTATACATCTATACAAAAATTAGAATTAAAGGGAGCCTAGGAGTTTATTATGAAATTTCAAAAGTTTCATGGCCTTTACACTCCATTTTTATGCTCTATTTTCTTCATCCTTTCAATCGGGTCCTTAAAGAGGGTTTGGAAGGCTTTTTTGTCATTTTTGGTCTTAACATTTGCTCATAAATTAAGGACATTTTAACTATAAATAAATGATATGTATAGATTATTAATGACCCTCTCCATCATCTGTAAATAAATCATCTCTCCATGCAAAGCATCAAGGTAGCTATAAGCATCCAAAGTTTCCATTCAAGTTCTTTTCTTGCATTCTATGAGAGTTTGAGTGTATTCAAGCCAATAAATGGATTTTTTATGATTATATTGCATAATAAAAATTCATACACATCTTTTTTACCTCCATCTACATATTCCAATCATTATAATATCTCATCAAGATTTATAAATGAGAATGACCACCCTTTAAAAACTAGGCCTAGACCTTGTCCAAAGGGTCTGCCTGCACCTTGGTGGTTGAAACCTATTTTTGGGCTTCCAAACCTTTGAAATATATTTAAAAAATAATATAAACCTCCATTAATATTATCTAAATCATTATAATTCTTTCCAAAATCTGAAAATGGAAGTGACTCCTTATTTAGAGTTAGGCCTAACACCTTGCCTGACTAGGTTTGTATGCAAACCTTCTTGTCCAGACCACCCAGTCTAGTTACAAAACTTATAGGTAGGTTTTTAATGTTATACCATGTTTTTTACAGATCCTCAAACCACCTTGAGTTGTCTCTAAGACTTTTGGTCCATGTTTCATCACATTTCCCTCAAAAATGCTTGCTCATATAAGGGGAAAATGCCCTACCTCTGAGATACAACAAAGGCATATTATCCTATTATATCCTCAAATAAAATAATTGGAAATTTTTATAAA
The DNA here is from genome assembly GCA_037957365.1 of Torreya grandis. Classification (NCBI taxonomy): domain Eukaryota; kingdom Viridiplantae; phylum Streptophyta; class Pinopsida; order Cupressales; family Taxaceae; genus Torreya; species Torreya grandis. Next base: position 416,310 of record JARHVA010007987.1, on the reverse strand, counting down.
GGTTATGATGGTACTCTATACCAAATTTTAGCATCTAATCTAAATCATAAGATTACTAACTTTCCCAATTTCCAAGGCAAACTTTCCCAAGCCAATCTATACAAGGTATTGAGAAATGAAATGTGTTTATGCTCATTAAAAAGGTACTATTAATCCTTAATGATCATGTTTTAATTACATCAAACATCATTCTATTATTTTCATCTCTCAAACACCTATACCATTGGAAACATAGGATTAGGCTTACCCTTGTTGATTGAGACAACTTTGCTTGATGATCCTTGTAGATTATTGTGTTTGGATTAAGCCTTGAGAGAATGTTAAAAATTTTACATGGATCCTTATTATTAGTTTATGATTTTTTATACCTATTTTTTTCATCAAATTCTCTACAATCATCTTGATATAACTCTTTTAGGTCACTACTGGACTGAGATAGTCATTCACCCATCTTCCTTTGCCTGTAGGTTGTTATGACCTATTTTGAACTTATTTCAATGCGTATGGATCTCTTTTTAATTTCCTAAGTCACAATACACCTATTATTTATTTATTTAACTTTGAAATTCTCAAATTAATACCATATTTATGCCTAGGTCTAGACTGAGATACTCACAGTCAACTGTGTGTTAAAGGTTTTCAAGAGAGAGGACACCTATAGGTGTCATTATATCTATATACCTTGCCATGCTAAATATGAACTAATTTTCATACTATATATGTTCATATCACATGCATCCACACTTTTATTCACCTTGATAATTTTAAAATATTCACAAACGTATGTCAACTCATTCTTTATACACCCTACCTGCTTACAGTTGGTTGTAGATGACACTTTTCTAAGTCTTACACACTTGTATGGGATGTTTAACCATGATGTTACACATTAGAACTCATTAAAATAAATAATTTTATCACATAATTGTTAAAGTTCCTAAACCAAGCAAACATATTTGTAATTGTCACTTTTAAGGAAAAGGGGCATTTTAAGTTTGAACTTATGGATGACACTAACTGAGTTCAGTGCATTAAAGTGCATTTTTGGAGCTCTCATTAACTATCTTTCATATGTCATTCTATCAAAACCCTTGAGATATCTTTGTACTTGTTAAGAGATAAATATTTAACATATTATGACCCTTCAAAATCCCTCATAGTCTCATTGCATAAAATCAATAGAATACCTAGGGACTCTATTTCATGCTTTTAGAGAAAGAATCCCTATATCTCAATCATCACTTTTGGTGTGATTATTCAACGTTTTAGAGGATACCATAGGTTATAATCATGTTACTAAGCTATCATACACCTCACACTTCTTCATGAAGATCACAACCTCTCTGACATCCCTCCATACATCTTCTCTAAACTCTGCAAATAACACCTATAGGTGTATACTAGTTGTATGCATGATAGTGAAGGTGGTATAAGGCCAAAACAAGTCTAAGAAAGGATTTATTAGGAATTTTGATTAATATTATACCATTTTAAGCAACTAGAGCATAATTATATCTCTCCTAACATCATCATGATGTCATCAATGGTTTTACAGATGCAAATTATGGGTTATAAAATAGTGAGAGTAATTAGTAAACAAGGACAAGCCTAAGAGAGGATTTATTGTGAATTTTATCACTTAAATATCTAATATAAAATTTAATAAACCTATGGTTTGGCCTTGAGGAATGTTTGAAATAATCAAAGCATCAAATCAAATTAAAGAAATCTGAAACTAGTTCAAAATATAGATCCCTCATGAATGGAAGTGCATAAAAAGTTGCTTGGAGTCTATGTGATGGTTCATAAAGGAGAAGCTATGGAATCCAAACTTATTTATATGTATTTTAATTAAATTCAGACATATTTCAACCCCCAAGAACATTCCTCCCAATTCCACCTATACGGTTCACACCAAGCACTCTAAATTGACCTTTCTTGGCTTGCAATGACAAGAAGGAAGAAATAGAAGAAAATAATGAACTTTTTGATTAAAATTTTATAAACCAAGAATTATAAATTTCATAGGGATATGAAGAGACACTTTACCCATGTTTTTAGTTTAAAGTGGACTTCTCAAGTCCATATAAGTGCCAATAAGGGCCTAAAATCAAGGGAAAACTATCTTCTTCTACATATAACTACTTACTAGATTGAAATATGAATTATCCTAACATCTTCTAACCTCCACCATGTTGAACTCAATCTTGATGACAAATTTCCTTACTCAACCCATCTATACAAGTCATTTATTGTGCTAAAAATGTGGCCAAAAAGCATATTTGACATATGAAACATGGTGAAGGACAAATTAATGACTTTAAAACACCTTGAGACATCTAAATGACAACATTTTAAATGCAATTTTATCCTTTGACTATGTTTGACCAAAGTTGAATTTGGTTGACTAGGTAAGTATAAGGGAGATGGGGTTAGACCAAGGCTAAAGGAAGAATAGGTAAGATATTTAAACTAATATCAGACCATATTAGACATATAGAAACATTTGAAAAGTTTAAATATATATGGGTTAACCCAATTTGACTAAAAATCAAATTTGGTCAACACTTTTGGTAATTCTTTGGGGAAACATGCTTGCCTATGTTAAGGACTAATAGCCTTATTCTATCCATTGGGAAAAGGGAGTTGAAACGCACATGAAAATAGTAGGACCAAACCTTGAATTGACTAAAAAAAAATTTATTTACCTCAAAAAACATAAAAGAAAGACAACACACAATAAGACCAAAGTAAATACTCAAAACAAAGGCATAGTTGTGCTACTAAGCACTTAGGGAAACACAAGACACAAAAATTATAAAACTAATTATGTACATTTAACTTAAGCATACCTCCCTTCCTATATCAAAAGGGAAGTACCTTGAATCTCCTTCCTCACTAGATGAATGAGGATGCTAAGCATGGTTCCTTTTGGATGGGGTGCTAGATGACTCATATTTCCTTTCTGATCCTTGGCTTGGGATGTCATCTAATGGAGTCATCTCCCAAAATTCTCCAAGGTAGATGAAGTCCTCTTAGACTTACAAACATGCCTCATACTATTGTCCTTTTATCTCTACATGATAGATTTGCATATCTATGAATGGGATAGCTTGTTGAAAACCTATGTCTTCTTGAAGGATCCCATTGTACTTCTCATTTATTATAGTCTCTTCAAAGTCTTTAAGAAGTGTTGTGTCATAGATTTGTAGTAGTGTTTCTTTATCAAACTCTTCCTTGATTTTGGTGGGAATAACTTCATAGGTGGTTCTAGGATCAACTTTTGAACCATCCTCAAAAGGCCTAAGATTATCATAAATTTCTCCATCATGATCTAGACTCTCTTGATGATGATGCTCCTCAATATATGCCTAAATTACAACATCTTGGGCTTATCTCATTAGGAGTTTTGTCTTCTCACATTCTTCATATTCTTTGAACATTTTCATATAGTTCTACCACATGTCTTCCTTTTGAGAGACAACATCTTGCTTGCCATGGATTGTAGTTATCTCCAAAGGACTTGTAGGCCCCTTGAGGCCTTCAACATCATTTCATATGTCCTAAAATCTGTAACACAAGTCATCATCCTTTGAATTTTTAGCATCATGAAGAGGAACAACAAGAGAGGCTCCTTCATTTTGTCCTTTGGGTTCCAAAAGGACCTCTTCTAAAACCTCTTATTCAACACAAAGAGGATCCTTTTCCTCATTATCACAATTTGATGTTACCTCACTAGTAGTCAGTTCTTCATTTTGAATCCAATCTAAAATCTCAAACTCATTCTCCCTATTCATAGTGCCAATACTAGGCATCTCAAAACTAGGAATATTAGCCCAAGAAGGCTCCCAACAAGCAATTCAATCCTCAACATTAGAAGGGAAAAATGGATCAACTAGAGGAGGTGGAAAGATGGGTTCAATGGCTTCTTAAGGAGGGGTGGGAGGGAGTTGAGTAGTTTTATGTTTATCTTCACTTACAACTTCTCCACTTAAACATATTTTCTTCTTCTTCGCACAAACTACCACTACCTCTTTCCATCTTGGGAAGCTATGCTTAGAGGATCCTTCACGAGACTGAGATACAAATGAAGGGGTGAATGATAGGTTTAGGAAACTTGGGGTTTCCTTGGGTTTGAAATATTGATTCCAATATGTAAAATTATGATTAGAGAGATAATTTTATATTTCCATGATGGATTGCCTTAAAATATGATTGGCCAATTCAATCTCTTTGTCACAATGAGTCTTAAAACCCAATCTTCCTTTCTCAAAATCTTTTCCAAATAAGTCAACCTACTCAATAGTGATATATTCCTTCCTTTGGATGTTATCTTAGATGGAATTCCAATAAGGTAAACCTTGGGTAATGCATGAAGGACTTGGGGTATTTTGAAACATGGTTGGATTAGTATCCTGGAAAGGCATAGTTGACACACTTGAAGGTTGATGTGGGGTATATTGAGGCTGACAAGAATGAGTTTGTTTATGAGCTCTCAACCTCTCTTCTAGGTGGAAAATTATGCCACAAACATCAATTATCTCATTATAAAGACCTTTCCAATTATCTCCCTCTATAGGAATCCATTCTTCATTCAATTTCTCTAAAGCATTTCTCACACTCTTGATACAATCACTAGGGATAACTTGACCAAAACCATTTCTATTATCAAGGTATAACATGTAGACTTTGTAGCCAATGAGAGTATTCTTTAAACTTGCAATGGAATGACTTAGAGAGGGACTAGGTGGGCTAGGTGAAGCACAAGCTTGATAGGGCTAGTCATATGCAACATATGATTGATAGGGATCATGACAAGATTGACCAAGGACTTTTTCATATTGAGGAGGAATAGAAAAAGAAGGATATGTCTCCCCAACTTGTGTTAAGATAAACCCAACATCAAAATTATCCATGAATCACTCATGATAATACCATATAACAAGAAAATAACTTTAATTATAGTACCTAGATTTATGTTTTGAGTCACCATTGGTGCTTAGTGAAATTAACTTAAAAGGCTATTATCTTGAGGAGAACACCAAAAATCCTCAATATCTTAGAATGAGAGTCCCACCAGGCATGCCAAAAAATATTTTCACTTTAACTCTAGATTTGGGGCTTGTTCCCCTTTAACTACTTTAATCAATCATACTACTAAAACTTGGGGGGATGAAAAGGGATAATAATCTATTAACTTAAATATAATCTAAGGGAGATGATACACCAAATAAGATTTTTACTCACACCATTTAACATGGACATGGAACCAAGAAGAAGTCTACACATACACTTCATCCAATGATAATCTTCCCTTTCACATCAATGTTTCAAGAATGCAGTCTTAAAGAGAGCCTAGGTTACGAGGACTTAGATAATAGTCATTATAAGAACCACTATTGAATAAACTACTCACTATACCTATAATCCAATTAGACACTTTTTGCTGACCTAAAAAAGAGTGATTCTAAAACACACAAGGCACTAGGGAGAGTAACATGTGAAGGTAAGCTAAAATAGACCTTCACAAGACCAACAACCATTGTATAAAATTAGTGAAATATTTAATGAGGTAAACACAGCTATATTTATCATCTCAAGGAAAAAAATTGGTAGGGCTTTGCCATACCCAAGTGGAGAGATCTGTACAATAGCTCAAAATGCTATAATTGATAGAAATTATGAGAGGAGGGGGAGAAGGGGAAGCTCAAAAGTAACTAAGACACTTTTAAAACTAAAAATATTAGTTATTTTTGCATATAAGAGAGATATGGAGTGAGTCATGCAATATCAAGAGATACAAGTGTCATCTCAAATCATCAAACTCTTGTAAAGTGGCCTAAAAGCTCTTTCTTTGCATAGAAAATTGCCTTTATGATTTGCCTTTACAAAATGGCTTCACCACTACATAGGGTCAGGTCTAATGATGGATCTATGTATGAGGGGTTAAAAAAATCCCTCACATTGGATTAGTCCTTGATCATTCTTATTCTTATGGCCATGCACAATCATCTCAAAGAGTTACAAAAAGCTCTTTCCCATGCACCTCTCACACCTAACACCCAAAACCTTTACAATTATGAAATTTTATCCATGAAAAAGGAGGGATGACACTTGTAAAGAGTTTCTAAGTCATTAGGTCCAAAAAAAAAGCCTTAAAAGGCTTCTTAAATAAATTTTCACCACTTTTCCTAAGTATTCACTGCCCATTCATTATGATGGGTTAGAATGAAAGAGATGGTAGGCACACTTAGGATTTTATATACCTCATAAAATTTCCATGGATACTTTTAAAAAGTCTCAATCTACCTCTCAAAAGTGATTTGATCATCTAAAATCCTTTCACACCTAAAAAACACACAAAATCATCAAATAAAGGCATGTTTTAGCCCCATCCATATAGTTCCATAAAAAAATATAACATTTGAGGGATACTAGGAGAGTATTATAAAATTTTCAAATGTTTCATGTCCTTTCCACCCCATTTGGATTCACTATTTGCTTCATCCTTTCAATCAAGTCCTTAAGGAGGGTTTAAAAGGTTTTCTTATCATTTTTGGTCTTAACATCTATTCATAAAGAATAGACATTAGAAATTTAAAAAAATGATAGTTATTTATTCTTAATTATCTCTCCATCATCTCCAAATAACTCATCTCTCCATGAAAAGCATCATGGCAACTATAAGCATCCAAAGTTGTCATTCGAGCCCCTTTCTTACATTCTATGAGGATTTGAGTGTATTCAATTTAATAGATGGATTTTTTATGATTTTATTGCATAATAAAAGTTAATAAACCATTTTTTTACCTCCATTTACATAATCCAATCATTATAATATCTCATTAAGGGCTAGAAATGAGAATGACCCCCCTTTAGAAACTAGGCCTAGACCTTGTCCAAAGGGTCTGCCTCTACCTTGGTGGTTGAAACCTCTTGTTGGAATTAAAAAAAATTGAGATAGATTAAAATAATTATATAAACCTCTATGAATATGATACAAATCATTATAATTCTTTCCAAAATATGAAAATGGAAGAGACCCCCTATTTGGAGTTAGGCCTTGCACCTTGCCTAACTAGGTCTACATGCAAACCTTCTTATCCAATCCACCCTATCTAGTTACAAAAATTATAGATAGGTTTATAATTTTATAAAAAGTGTGTTACATCTCCTCAAACAAATTTGAGTTTTATATAAGACTTTTAGTCCATGATTCATCACATTTCCCTCAAAACTACCTATTCATGCAAGGGGAAAATGCTCTACCTCTGAGACAAAATAGAGGCATGTTATCCTATTATGTACTAAAAATAATCATTGGGGATTATTATAAAGGTTATTATGGTACTCTTTACCAAATATTATCATATAATTATAAGAACAATAACACTAACTTTCCTAATCTCCAAGGTACACTTTCTCAAGATAGTCTATGTAGGGTATTTGGAAATGAACTATGTTTTGCTTGTTTGGAGACATTTATTTTTCCATATGCTCATTAAAAATGTCTTATTAATCATTCATGATATTTTTTTAATGGATTAAATCATCATTAAAGTATTTTTGTCTCTCAAACACCTTTTATACCATTAGAAACATAGGATTATGCTTACCCTTGTTGACTGAGACAATTTTGTTTGATGATCCATGTAGATAATTGTGTTTGGATTAATCCTTGAGAGAATGTTAGAAACTTTAAATATCTCCATAATATTACATTATTCTTGTTTATAACTATTTTTTTATCAAATTCTCTAGAAGCATCTTGATATAACTCTTTTAGGTCACTGGTGGACTAAGGTAGTCATTCACCCATCTTCCTCTGCCTATAGGTTGCCATGACCTATTCTAAGCTTGTTTAAAATGTTTATGGATATCCTTTTCATGTCTTAAATCACAATAGGATTATTATTTTTGGATTTCACTTGGAAATCCTAAAACTAACACCATCTTTATGCCTAGGTTTTGACTGGGATACTCACAATCAATCATGCGCTAAAGGTTTTCAAGAGAGCACACCTGTAGGTGTCATTGGCTCTATATACCCTACCACAATGAATATAAACTCCTTTTAATACTATTTGTGGTCATATGACATGCCTCCACACTTGTATTCACCTTTATTTTTTTAAAGGATGTACAAACTTATGTCAACTCATTCCTTATACATCCTACCTACTTATAGTTGGTTGTAGATGGCACTTTTCTAAGTCATACACACTTATATGGGATTTTTTACCATGATGTTACAATTTATAACTCATTAAAATAACTAATGTGATCTCATAATTGGTAAGGATCATCAATCAAGTAAACATATTTAGAATTGTTACTTTTAAGGAAAAGGGCCATTTTAAGTTAGAACTTACAGATGACACTGACTAAGTTTAGTGCATCAAAGTGAATTTTTGGAGCTCTCATTAACTGTATTCCATATGCCATTCTCTCAAAACCCTTTATATATATTTTTTCTTGTTAATAGCTAAAAATTGAACATATTAGGACCATTCAAAATACCTCATACCTCATTGCATAAAATCAATAGAATACCTAGGGATTTTGTTTCATACTTTTAGGGAAAGAATCCCTATATCTCAATCATCACTTTTGGTGTGGTTATTCAAAATTTTAGAGGCTACCAAAGGTTCCAAACATTTTACCAAGATATAATACACCTCACAATTCTTCATGAATATCACAACCTATCCACCATCCCTCTGTACATCGTCTCTAAACTCTATAAATAACACCAGTAGGTGTATCTAGTTGTATGCATGATAATGAAGGTGGTATAAGATCAAAAAAAGTCTAGGAAAGTATTTCTTAGGAATTTTGATCCATATTATACCATGTTAATAAATTATATCACATGTATATCTCTTCCAACATTAACATGACATCATTAATGGTCCTACAAATGTAAATTATGGGTTATAAGATAGTGAGAGTAATAAAAAAACAAGGACAAGCCTAGGAGAGGATTTATTGGGCATTATATCACTTCCAAAGACAAAATAAAATTGGATAAACCTATGGATGGGCCTTGAGGAACACCTAAAAAAATCAAAGCATCAAATCAAATAAAAAAAAATTGAAACTAGCTCAAAGCATAGACCCCTCATGAATGAAAGTGCATAAAAATATGCCTAGAGTCTAAGTGATGGTACATAAATGAGAATATATTAAATACAAAACTATTTCCATGGATTTTAATTAAACTCAAATCTATTTCGATCCCCAAGAGCATTCCTCCCAACTCCACTTGTACGACTCACACCAAGCATTCTAAATTGACCTTTCTTGGCTTGCAAGGATAATAAGGAAGAAATAAAAGAAAATAATGAACTTTATGATGAAGAATCTGCACACTAAGAATGGAAAATATGATAAGGAAATGAATAGACACTTTGTGCATGTTTTTATCTTAAAGTGAACTTCCCAAGTCTGTACAAGTGCCATTAAATGCCTAAAATCAAGGGAAAACTAGCTTATTATATATATAAATACTTATTAGACTGAAATATGACTTACCCTGACATATTATAACCTATTCCATGTTCAACTCAAGCTTGGTTATAAATTTTCTTACACAACCCATCTGTACAAGTTATTTACTATGTTAAAAATGTGGCCAGAAGGCATATTTGACATATGAAACATGGTGAAAGATAAATTAATGAATTTAATACACCTTAAAACATATAAATACCAAATTTAGGACATTTTAAACATAAATTTATCCTTTTACCATGTTTGACTAGGGTTGACTAGAGTTGACTTTGGTTGGCTAGGCAAGTACAAGGGAGATGAGGTTAGACCAAGGCTAGACGAAGGATAAGTAAGATATTTAGACTAACATTAGACCCTATTAGATATATAGAAACATTGTAAAAGTTTCAATATGTAGGGGTTTACCCAATTTGACTAAAATTCAAATTTGGTCAACAAACACCTTGGAACATGAAGATATAGTCAAGCATCTCAGTTGTCAATTGGAAATCCTATCTACAAGCATAAAATATAAAGAAGATGAATGTTTAAGGTATGTAATTAAAATTGAGTCATTGAAATATAAGTTAGGGAAGACATATAGTAAGATAAAGTCATTTATGAGATTTGAAAAGATCACATTTTATCTAGACAATATTCTAAGTGGTAAAAAACATGACATTTATAGATCTAGTTTTGGATATAAAGAAGAACTAGAGAATGTAACTCAAGACAAGATGAAGGGTAATGCAAAAAATCACAATTATGATTTGAAGATAAATCATTATAAAATTAATAAAGGTATTGGTATACTATTATGGGGGTCATCAATCAAAAAGGTGTGAACAAATTTAAGTGATTCAATTATCTTGATGTGGGACACTTTAAAACCCATTGTCCACATAAGATTAGACAAGGTGAATTCTCTTTAAAAAGAGGAGGTTGTTTCATTTATCATGACCAGGGAAACATGGAAAATTTATATGAAAACATGGTAAGACAAACTAAGTTTCCATTGAGTATCTTTTTCTACAAATGTGAGAAGATTTTCCACATTGCTAAGTTCTTCAAGTAAAGGTCATCAAGTCAAAACGAGTTCAATCAAGCTCCTAGAGTGCAAGGAAGAAGGTAAGGTAACTCATGGAAACTAAGGTGGTAAGTTTGAATCATGGTGAGACTACAGAGCCAAGTAATATGTTTTCTATGGTAGATAATTCTTTAAAATTTGAAGATTTCCAAGGGCTTTCATTTTCTGCTCATGTTGTAAGTGAAGAGACCAAGCTCAAAGAGAATAGCAAGGTGTTGGTTGAATCTAGTCTTGAGATATGCATGGATCCAAGTGAACATCCTACCATTGTTGATCATGTATCATACACATAAAATCAATTTCTAGTGCCTAGTGAGGAGGTTCCTAATTACAAAGTGGATTCTTTAGATGAAAAGGTATGTCATGAATCTATGTTTTCTCCATGTACTATCAATCCAATCTTAGAAGAGAAGGAGAGTGATTTAGAAAAGGAACCATTTTTCATACTTTAGACTAAGAAGAAGAATAAGAACAAAATAAATAAAGCTTATAGCTATAAGAGGATTCTAGTGGTTAATGAAGAGATGTGGGCCACATCTGGCTTCATTTTATTTTAGAGCATTGTGACAAAAAATATGTCTATATCTATGATTCTTAAGAGACTCTTTTTAGTGGATAAGAACATGTTGTTGTGGTGTTATTTAGATGGTCCTAGAGAGCTAAAGATGAGTGTTTTCAATTAAATCAGGTATGTTCAGGTGGAAGATATGTTATGGTGATATCATAACTATATATGGTCAATCTACAAGGTTAGATTAAATATATTCAAGTGGAAAAAGAGGATTTGTTTTTTGTCAAGATGATATTTTTGTAGGGAAAGGTCTATTGACATTATTCTAGCTTGTTCTAGGTGGTTTTGTGATTTGAAGGTATGTTGAAGTCAAATTGGAGATTTTTGTTTGCTCTCAACTTTCTCAGTTTCTGCTTAAGAGTATGCATGACCTAAAATGGGTTATAGGATGTATGGGTTACTAAATATGTGGAATCTCAAATCTTGGTCCATAAGTATTGAATGGTTATCTCTAGGTGTGTAAGAAGTTTCAAGAGTATGCATTGACTAAAAGGCGTTGTGTTGACCTTGTTTGTATTAAGATTCTAGGGTTTTGGGATCTACTAAAAAATTGGTCTAAATTATGATTTAAAGTCTAAGTATTATTATTATTATTATTATTAATATTTCAAATGGGTTGTCAAATCAAGCTTCAAAAAGATTTTAATGTTTTTGGATTTCAAATTGCTCATGTATTTGTCAAAATGAAGGCCTAATTAGCAAGTAGGTTTGTGAAAGAAGTTTGTCTCAAAGTTTGAGATAGGTGTTGAATAATTTTTTTCTTGAGGGGGAATATGAGTGTGATCTAGATATGAATTTTTAGGTCTTGATAGTGTGTCTACTGAAAGCTGTGGGCTCTATAAGTTCCAAGTAGGGCTACATGGAGACTAGACAGGCCTAGTGAGAAGAAGAGTGATTGTTTTTTCAATTTATCATAAATATAAAGTAATAAGTATTTCAATTTTATTTATCAAGTTATTTAGTTCTTTTTTACAATTTTTTGAGTGGCATTAAGTTTTGTTGGTGTTCTTTGAGGTGGTTTGTGAGAGAGGGCTAGTAAGCATGTATGATGGTTCTTCATGGTGTGTGGAGATATAAATATACCTAAGAGGTGAAATTTCTAAAAAAAATCATTGAGAGTCCCTCTTAGATGTTTATTTATGAGTTATATCAGTTTTTATTACTTTTGTGTGTTCTTTCTTTATTTGTTGCACTGCTTGGTTGAAGAGAGTATTGGCATGGAGCAAGATGAAGGTGTCAAGGCAATAAGAGATAGGATCAAGGTAAAGGGGAGTTTGTATCATGTTTCTAAGATTTAAATCTCCTATTAATTTTCTTTTTAGGTCCTAAATATCATTTGGTACCCACTTTGTTATTGTGTCAAAGGGGAGAAATTTCTTATTTTTGGAAGTGCTTAAAGAGAGAGAAGGAAGATGAGTTTTATATCGTTATATGATGTGTGTTGACATCAATTAAAAAAGGGGATATTTTTGAAGAGTTTTAAGTGATTTCATAGAAATTTAAAAGTTAATGGATGAATTTCCATGATATTCTAAGTGATAATGACAAACTGCACAATATACTTGTCCTAGTATGCTTGAAGTATGCTTTGTTGATCTTTAATTTTGGCATGGTTTGAGATGATTAGGGATGAGTCTGAAGTATTAATAATGTGAAAGGGGTTATATCAATGGTTAATGAAAATTAGAGATCTTGTGTGCATGGGTGGAATTCACTTGGTTTATCATTGTTCTCATCTATATATTCTATGTCCAATGGCATAAAATCTGAGTAGGCAATTTGATGATGTCATAATTTTCATGTGTGGATGAGTCAGGGGAAGTTGGTCATATAGTTATGATCACATTATCCCAAGATGTTATGTGATAGATATTTGTTCATTTTATAAAGTGAATTCAAAGATATATGGGTGTAAAGTTAGGCTCTTAGGTATTTTGATAGTATTTTCTATGTTCGAATAAAGCCAAGTAAGCATTTTGATGTAGTCATATTTCATACATGTGGTATTTTTAGGAGAAGTTAATCATATGGGTTGGTTTAGTATTGTGCATAATTGCTATGTGTTAATTTTTAGTTCATGAAATGAAGCATGAAAAAATATATTCCAGTGCAAATTTGTGTTCCCAAGTAGTTTGATAGTGTTTTCCCATGTTTAGCCAAATTTGCATTTGGAAAGAAAAGCAGAGTAAGCATTTTAATGTAATCATATTTTGCACATGTGGTAGTTTTAAGAGAATTTGATCATATGGGTCAGTTCAATATTGTGCATAATTATTATGTGCTAATTTTTAGGTCATGTGATGAAACACAAAAAATATATAAGTGTAAATTTGGGCTCCCAGGTAGTTTGACAGTGTTTTCCCATACTTAGCCACATTTGCATATGGCAAGAAAAGCAAAGTAAGAATTTTGATGTAATCATATTTCACACATGTGGTAGTTTCAATAAAATTTTATCATATGGGTTTGTTTAATTTTTTTCCTAGTTTATTTTTTCTAACTTTTAGGTCATGTGATGAAGTGCATCAAAATCTATGCATGTGCAAAGTTGGCCTTTCCAAATAGTTCTAGGCATAGTTGGCTCTGTGATAGATAAATCCAATGAGGCATTTTAATGTTATTATTTATCACACATGTAAGGGTTCTAGGATCATACTAATACCTGATTAAATTATCATATGTAATGATATCATATGGTTTAAATTGGAGAACATGTGAGTGAGCGAGGCAAAAGTTATGATGGTCTAAAGTTAGCCTTCCAGGTGGATAGAAATGGTCCCCATAGTCAATTTTGTAAAAGATAAAGATCAAGACCAAATGAAGATATAAAATTGCACAAGTGATCATACAATATTGATCTAATGGTGTATGTTGAGTAAGATGGTAAGAAGTTCATGTTTTTTAATTTTGAGCAAAGGTAAAGGATAAGGATCTAATGGCTTGTATTTAATCATGCAATTGAGATCGATAGCACGAGTGAAGTCAAAGCAATTAACCTATTCTAAGTCAAGAATTTTTAAATGTCAAGATCCTTACAATAATATCTATGGTACATTATAAATATAATTAATGAGGACATGATATGATAGCATAGTATTTGAAGTTTAACTGGGACTGTAGGCTTTTGAATATTTGAATCTTGTAAAGGGAAAAAGTAGTGCTCTTTATTTTGTCCATAAATTTTGATCCATGATAAATTCAAAGGTTATATAACAATTAAATTTGAATAGGAATCCATGGAACATCTAATGAACCTAGTTATAAGGTGTGAATGTACATATAATATAATATATTAAGCTCCAAAGTTGACTATGTGTTAGACTATGTTCTACAAGTGACCTGAAAAGGATGTTTGAGCTTGTTTTGATGTATCATGATGAATTAGCTATTGGAGAATTTTTTAGACTCCATGAGGATAATCTATGCGTATTATGAAGGTTTTACCAATCATATACAACATGAATAAAGCGTATAAGTTGACTATGTATTCACTCATGGTGACTATGTACACAAAATGTTATTTGAGCAAATTGTGCTTTAGCATAAGAGTGTTTTGATAAATATGAGCATTTAAGAATGATAAAATGGTAATGTGGAGTGGACTTATGCATTTTTAAGTGGTATTATGTTCTTATGTTGTTTGATGATGTGCTAATTGGTGAATAAGTCTTCATGAGACCTATAAAAGCTACAAGGGCCTAATTGAAAGGTGTAGCTACCTAAGGATGACCCATGAGTGATACAACCAACCTATGAGGATGGTATTGAGCTATGTCATGATTATATATATGCCTTAAGGGTTAAGTCATGCCTATTGGTAGATTAAGATGGTGATGATCATGAATTCTCTATAAATAATGAAATCAAATGTGATGGTTTCTAGACTTGTAAGAGAAATGTGTATGTGAGAGTTATGGAGCAAAGGAAAGAGAGTGCCTAGTTGATGATCTAATGATTAGAGTAGATTGAGAACTATGCATATGAATTATGGGTCATTTTTTTAATGTTATAATAATGTTCTTTTAGGTTAAGTGTGAGCGAAGGTGAAGACTGATAATCAAAGGTCCATCATCAAGTGTGGAAGACATCATTTCAAAGTTGAAGGTATTCATAGTTTTGTTTTTGAAAATCAACATCTATGGGGTTGAATCCTCCTTACAAGGTGAAACTTGATAAAGTTCTAATTATAATGGTAAATTATTTGAATAGGTGTAGTATCTCCTTGTGGGATTGTAGTATCATTAAAATAAGGGATGGTAGTTTCTTGATCTATTGTAGCTAGTGTAAATTAGTTTTTGTTATTATAAGGTAGCAGTCTGATTGTAGGTTCTAGTGGATTTTCTTCCTCAAGAGGGTTTTCCACATATATCATGTGTTATGTGCTTGATCTTGCATTATCTCTCTTGTTCATTTATATGAATGATGTGTATGCTTCATGAATGTTTATTATAATTGATTAAGATTTTTTAAAGGATTAAAATTGAATTTGGAATATCAAGCCTCACTGATTTACCTCCCCCTCTCAGTGATTATACCTCTAATAATTGGTATTAGATTAGGTCCATTGATAAAGTCTTGATAGCTTGAAGGTTATCCAAGGAACAATATGGGTAGTCATCAAGGAGGTTTCTCTACTAATAAAGGAATGGTGTTCAATTGATCTAATTATGCTTGGAGTGTAAATATGAGGACATACATTATGTCCATATGATTTGATGTGTGGCAATCTATTATGTATGGTTATGTTATTCCTACTACTCCATCTAGTTATGTAGACAAGAATTTATTTTAGAATAATTTTAAGGTGATGAATGCTATTACTTGTGGTCTTAAAAAGACTAAGTTCACTTAGGTAATCCATTATAAATATGAAAAATATATATCAAACAAAATGTTGATCATTTATGAAGGAGATTCAAAGGCCAAACATACTATGTTTTAGACTCAAAAGGTAATTTTAAAGTCTCAAGATGAAGGAAAAAGATTATTTGTCATCTTTTCTACAGATATTTTATGAGATTATAAACATCATCATAGGTTTTGAAGATAAACTTGAAGAAGCTACTATAGTTCAAAAGGTATTAAGGTCCCTCTCTCTCAAGTTTGATCTTAAAGTATCTACTATAGAAAAAAGTCATGATCTTACTCAATTGAAATTGGATGAATTGCATGGCATCCTTAATACCTATGAGATGAGGAACAATGATTATATACCATTGAAGAAGGAATAAAAATTCAAGATAGAGATGAATCTTAAGAATAAATTCTAAGGTAGAAACCCAAGGAGGATGACATTTATGATATTAATGGGGATAAACTGATTGATTTATTTACAATGAAATTAAAAATAGGTTTAATCAATTATAAGGGTAAACTACCCTTTAAATGCTTCACTTGTGGAGAGATAGGACATTTTGCTAGAAAGTGGCATCATACGCATGATGATGAAGAGCATGATGAAGACCAAGATGAAGACAAGAAGATATATAGGTATAATAAGAGGAAGAAATGTTTTATAAAGTATGACAACAAGAAGAATTCCTTCAAGAACAAGAAGAGTCTCTACACCAATAAAGACTACAACTCATCAAATGAGAGTGATGATAGTGACTCAGAGTGTGATCTAAAGATGATGGTCCTATTGAGGATGAAACCCTCTTCATGGTTGAGGAAGGAATTTAT
This sequence comes from Torreya grandis, assembly GCA_037957365.1. Taxonomy (NCBI): domain Eukaryota; kingdom Viridiplantae; phylum Streptophyta; class Pinopsida; order Cupressales; family Taxaceae; genus Torreya; species Torreya grandis. The sequence goes on along the minus strand of JARHVA010007987.1, from coordinate 399,478 downwards.
TCTCATTAAAAGGACTCTACTTGGAGTTAAATAGATGACGATGAAGATGAAGTGGACTATAAGACTGAATTGACAAGTGTTCTTGAAAAACTAAAGATTGAGAGGAAGATTAATAAGAAGATGAAGTCTCAACTCAAATACTCTGATGAACAATTTAGTGTGTATCAAGCAAGAATGAATGAAGCCACCAAGGATCATGAAGATATAGTCAATCATCTTAGTTGCCAATTGGAAATATTGTCTACAAGCTTGAAAGATAAACAAGATGAATGTTCAATGTATGTAATTGAAAATGAGTAATTAAAATCTAAGTTAGAGAAGACATCTAGTAAGGTAAATTAATTTGTGATATTTGAAAAGAGCATAGGTAGTCTAGACAATATTTTAAGTGGTCAAAATCATGCTAATGATATAACTAGTCTTAGATACAAATAAGAACCAGAGAACGTAACTCAAGACAAGATGAAGGCTAATATGAACATGGATAATCATACTTTGAAGACAAATAATCAGATAAAGAATGAAGATACTAGTAGAATAAAGACAAATTATATCAGACAGCTAAATGCATTGAGTTATGTAATTTTTAATGGTTACTATTATACATGTAATCAATTTGGGCATAGAAATAGAGAATAAAAGAGACTTGTTAGAAATGAGTTTACATAGAACTATGATGGGGTTCATCAGTCAAAATGTGTGATGAAAGTTAAGTGATTCAATTTTATTGATGTGGGAAACTTTGAAAACCATTGTCCACATAATATTAGCTAAGGTGATTCCTCTTCAAAAATAGGATTTTTTTTAGTTTATCATGATAAAGGCCACATTGTAAATTTCTATCCAAATACATTAAGACAAACTATGTTTCCATCAGGGAGTATTGTTCACTACAACTATGAGAAAATTTGCCACATTTCTAGGTTATACAAGAAAAGGTCATCTATTGAAAATGATTTCAATAAAGATCTTAGAGTGAATGTAATAAGGAAATTTAACTCATAGAAACCAAAGGTGGTAAGTTTGATTTATGGTGAGACTATCAGTTTAATTAATTTGTTTGCTATGGTGGAGAATGCTTCAAAATTTGAAGAGTGCAAAGGGCTCTCATTATTTGCTCATGTTGTGAGTGAAGAGACCAAGATCAAAGAGAAGACAAAGGTGTTGGTTGAAGCTAGTCCTAAGGTATGTATGGATCTAAATAAACAAATTACCATCATTGATCTTATATCATATGAAGAACATTAATTGTCAATGCCTAGTGATGAGGTTCTTAACTACAAGGTGGATTATTTAAGTAAAAAGGTATGTCATAAATCTATGTTGTCTCCATGTATTGTCAATCCAATCTTAGAAGACAAGTAGAGTGATTTAGAAAAGGAACCATTTGACATAGTTTAGACTGAGAAGAAGAAGAACAAAAGCAATAAATCTTATAGCTAAAAGAGGATTCTAGTGGTTACTGAGGAGATGTGGACCACTCCTAAATTCACTTTAGTTTAGATCATGATGGTACAAAATATGTCTTTATCTATGCTTCTTAAGAGATTCCTTTCAGTGGATAAATAAGTGATATTTTATTTTTCTTTAGATGGTCCTAGAAGGCTAGAGATGAGTGTTTTTAGTTGGAGCAGGTATGTTCAGGTGGAAGTTATGTTGTGGTGATGTCAAAGTGATATCATAGCTATATATGGTCAATCTGTAAGGTTAGATTAAATGTTTTAAAGTGGAAAAGGAGGATTTGTGATTTTTGAAGATGATATTTTTGCATAGAAAGGTCTATTGACATTATTTTATCTTTCTTTAAGTGATGTTGTGGTTTGAAGGTATGTTGAAGTCAAATTGGATATTTTTGTTTGTTATTAGGTCTCTTAATTTGTGCTTAAGAGTGTACAGGTCCTAAAATGGGTTATAGGATGTATGGGTTCCCAAATATGTGGAAGCTCAAATCTTGGTCCAAAAGTGTGTAATGGTTGTTTCTAGGTGTAAAATAATCTTCAAGACTATGCATTGACTGGAAGTTATGTTGACCTTATTTGTATTGAGATTCTAGGGTTTGGGGCTCTTCTAAAAAAGTGGTTTTCATTATGATTTGAAGTATAAGGATTTTTAATAGGATGATTGGGCCAAATAGGTTGTAAAATAAAGATTCATAGAGATTTTAAGGTTTGTGGTTTTTAATTTTTTCATGTATTTATCAAAATGGAGGCCTAATTGGCAAGTAGGTTTGTGAAGGAAGTATGTTGTGGATTTTGATATAGGTGTTTAAAATTGGTGTGATTGAAGTGACATATGATATTACTCTATATATGATTTTTTAGGTTTTTATTATGTGTCTACTAATAGTTTTGGGCTCTACAAGTTCGAGGTAGGGCTACATGGAAACTAGACATGCCTAGTGAGAAGAGTGATTTTTGATTAGTTTGTCCAAAAGAGAAAGGAATGAGTATTTAAAGATTATTTATCAGTTTTTTTAGTGCATGTTTCATATTTTTTGAGTGGAATGAAGTTTTGTTAGTGGTCCTTGAGGTTATTTGTGAGAGAAGGATAGTAAGAATGTATGATGGTTTTTCATGGTGTGTGGAGATCTAAATATGATCAAGAGCTTAAATTTCTCAAAAATATTAGGATTAATCCCTCTTAGATATTTTTTGTTGAGTTGCATCACTTTTTATTAATTTTGTGTGTTCTTTCTTCATTAGTTGTAGTGCTTGGTTAAAGAGAGTATTGGCATGGAGAAAGAAGAAGGTGTCAAGGCAAGAAGAGGTAGCCTCAAGATAAGGGGCATTTTTTATCATATTTAGAATATGGTAATCTCTTTTTGATGTTATTTTTATGTCCTTAGGATCATTTGGTTCCCACTTTTTCATTGTGTCAAAGGTTCCTATTTTTGGGAGTGCTTGAAGAGAGAGAAGAAATATGAGTTATATATTGTTGTATGATGTGTGTTAACATCAATGAAAAAGGGGCATATTGTTGGAGATATTTTATTGATGTCATATAAGTTTCCAATTGAATGGATTAAGTGATTTTATAGTCTAATTGATAATGATAAAAGTGTAAAATATGTTTATCCTAGTATGCTTGAAGTATGCTTGGTTAATCTTCAGTTTTGGCATGCTTTGAGATGATTATGGATGAGTCATAAGTTTTTAATCATGTTAAAGGGGTTATATCAATGGCTAAGTATTATTGGATATATTGTTTTCAAGATTTTAATTCACCTAGTTCATCATTATTCTCATCTAGACATTTTGGGTCCAATGGAAAAAAATCTAAGTAGGCATTTTGATGATATCATAACTAACATGTGTGGATGAGTTAGGAGGATTTGGTCATATGGTTACAATAAAATTAGTCTAAATATATTATGTGATAAAAATTTATCATGAAATGAATTGTATCCAAGGATATGTGGGTTCAAAGTTGGGCTCTCAGGTATTTTGACAATATTTTATATGTTTAAATAAAGCAAAGTAAGAATTTTGATGTAGTCATATTTCACATGTGTGGTAGTTTTAGGAAAATATGATAATATAGGTTGTTAATTATTATTACTAGTAATTATACTATAATTTTTAGGTCATGTGATTAATTGAAAAAATATATATTTAAGTGCGAAGTTGGGATCTCAAGTAGTTTGACAGTGTTTTCCCATAGCCGAATTTGCATATGGCAAGAAAACCCTAGTAAAAATTTTGATTAATAATATTCCACACATGTGGAAGTTTTAGGATAATTTTATCATATGGTTTTATTAAATTTTATGTCTAGATAATTTGAGACTTTCAGGTCATGTGATGAAGTGCATCAAAAGCTATGCATGTGAAAAATTAGCCTTTCTAGATAGTTATAGGCATAGTTGGCTCTATGATAGATAAATTTGAGAAGGAATTTTAATGTCATTATATCTCACACTTTTGAGGGTTCTATGATTATAAGGATACATTTTTGTATTCTCATATGTAAGGATATCATATGGTTCAAATCTTATAACATGTGAATGAGTGAGGAAAAAGTTATGATGGTCTAAAGTTGGTCTTCCAAGAAGATAGCAATGGTCCCCATACTTAATCGATTTTACAACAGATAAAGATTAGGACTAAATGGATATCCAATGATGAGAAAGTGATAATAAAATATTGGTATAATGGTGCATGTTTATTGAGATGGTAATAATTTCACATTGTTTTATTTTGAACAAAGGTAAAGGATAAGGATATAATATTTCATATTTAATCGTGTGATTGAGATTGATGGTGGGAGTGGAGTCAAAGTGGCCAACCTATTTGAAGTTTATAATTATTAAAGTTTTATCTCATTATAATAATATTTATGATTCATTATTTATCTTAGTATAGAGTATATGAGATGATAGTATAGTGTCTGAGGTTTAATTGTGACCATTGGCTTTTGAATATTTGAATTTTACAAAGGGAAAAACTAGTGCTCTGTATTTTATCCATAACTTTTGATTCAAGATGAATTCATAGGTTCTATAAAAATAAAATTTTAAGAGGACTCCATGTCACATCTAATTAACCTATTTATAATTTTTGAATGTACATATAATTAAATATATTGATTTCCAAAGTTGATTATATGTTCGACTATGTTCTACAAGTGACCTGAGAAAGATGTTCAAGCTTGTTTTGATGTTGTTTCAATGTCTCATGATGAATTATATATTGGACCATGTTTTATAGCCCATAATTAATGTTTATGTGAATTACTAATGTTTTACCAATTATATGCATCATGAACAAATGTGTAGAAGTTGACTGTGTATTTGTTCATGATGACTATGTGCATAGAATGTTATTTGAGAAAATTGTGCTTTAGAAAAAGGGTGTTTTGATGACTATGAGAATTTTATAATGACAAATGGTTCATGTGTATTATACCTAGGCATTTGGAATTCATCCTATGTTTTTTTATTAATGATGTGCCAAATGGGTGAATAGGTCTCCATGAGACCTATAAGAGCTACAAGGGCCTAATTGAATGTTGTAGCTATGTAAGGGTGACCCATGAGTGCTATCACTGACATATGTGGATGGTATTGAGTTGTGTCTCAATGATATATATGATTTAAGGGTTAAGTTATGCCTATTGGCTGACCAATTTGGTGATGATCATGAATTCTCTATAAATAGTGAAACCAAATGTGATGGTTTCTAGACTTGTAAGAGAAATATGTATGTGAGAGTTGTGGAGTGAAGGAGAGAGAAAGAGTTCTTAGTAGATGAGTAGATCACATTGAGAACTATGTGTATGACCTATGGGTCATTTTTTTTATGTTAAAATGATGTTCTTATAGGTTGAGTGTGAGTGAAAGTGAAGAGTGATAACTATAGGTCCACCATCAGGTGTTGAAGACATTAGTTCAAAGGTAGAGGTGTTCATAGGTGTTGTTATGGAAGATCAACATCTATGGGATTACAAACTCCTTACAAGGTGAAAATTTTTAAAGGTCTATTTTTTTTGGTAGCTTAGATAGATAGGTGTAGTAGCTCCTTGTGGGATTGCATTCTCACTAAAATAAGGGATGGTAGTTCCTTGATCAGTTGCAGCTGGTCTAAATTAGTTATTTTTATTATAGGATAGTATTCCAAATAAATTTTCTATTGAATTTTCTTCCCCAAGAGGGTTTCCCACATATGTCATGTGTTATGTGCTTGATCTTGCATTATATCTATTATTCATTGCTATGAATGATGTGTATGCTTCATGAATTCTTGTGGTAATTGATTAAGAGTTTATGAAAGGATTGAAATTGAATTTGGAATATCTAGGATCACTAATTCACCACCTAATTATTATACCTCTAATAAGGAATGAAAAGAAAACTTATTACTTAGAAACTCTAAATATCTTCATTAATGATCAAAATAGATTAAATGAACATAACTTAATATTACATTACTATGTTAAAATATTAATTGAATAATATAATAGTTATCTCTCTCTTCTATATATTATTAAGACATAGAGATACACTTATTAAATGTTATAACTATAGATCCATTAATCTTAGTAGCCAATCTTATGTTATCAAGAAAAATCTCCTAATTTTAATGGTTCTTCAAAACAGGTGATTGATGGTTTGAAATAGAAATATCCATATGTTACATAATCCATTGAATATCTACTAATAATGACTTACTAGATCTATTACATCAATTTGTCTTATAAAAGACTATTTGACATGTTTATAATGACTGATATATATAGAAAGTATATTTAAATATTTACTATTTATAGTAATACTATAAATATTAAGTGACCAAAATAAACTTCAAGTATATTGACAAAGATGGAAAGTATGAAACTTCAATTATGCAAGCTCAGAGGCTGGACTAGAAGAGTCTAGAATAGTTCTTGTAGAGTTCAGAGCTATCTATATGAAAATTTGGCAAAGTCCATAGCAAGATGATTCAAGGATCTTAAATACTAAGGATGTATATAGAAAGGTTGATAGGTATGATATAATGCTTCGATGAATAATTAAACTTGGTCTTGAATGAGTCCATAACTATGGACTAGGTTAGTCTATAGCTATTAGAGAAATTTATAATAGTGGACTATGTGAGTACATAGCTACTGGACAATTCTATAGCTAAGTCTAGAGAAAAGTTGAATGAAATGTAAGTGTGTAAAATGAGTTTGTAGTTGCCAAACGTCAAGATATTTCATATAGGTCACCTTGAAAGACCATCCAAAAAGGTCCTTATTCTTTATTGAGTATCGTATTATCTATATATACATAAAATTGGGAGACTAAACATGCAAAGATTTAGAATTAAATGACATAATTACTAACTTAGACATTAATTACATTAAATAAGATAAAACATCTATTTATTCTACTAGGATTAGATACAAGCCTAATATCATCGTGTTTTTCATTCAAGAGGAGAGGTAATGGAAGGAAAATGAAGCAAATTGATGGTAATAATGAGTCATGTTTTGGAATCATCATTTCCCCACACTTTGCCTTTTACAAGTCTATTTTTCAAGCTTAGTTGCTTCTTGTCCCCTCAAAATTATGAATTATGTCTTGTAAATATTGGTTGAGGTCATATATATTAAATTCACCATCCCAATGATCATCCAATGGACTAGTGAAACCATGTTATGTTTACACCATGAATTTATAGATCCAAAATTGGTCATTTGTTTTAGGACTCCATCTATGCCATCTTGGAGTAGGAGTAAGAAGAAGTGGTGTCCTGAATATCATGCCTACCCAAATTTGTTCTCCTAAATTAATGACATCAAAAATCATTTCATTTATGGCTTGTTCTCTTTGTAAGATCCATATTAAATTGGTTTAGGACATGACCTCTCATCTCTTAAATGGAACTATCAATGTGTCCCAATGCCTAACACTAGCTATTAATACAATACCAAAGTGTTATCTTGTGTATATATCAGAAGAGATAATACTATTATACAAGGCCTAAAAATAATAATCCCTAATTTTTTGATTTATCAAATAAGTATATTTGAAGTTAATCCATAGATTATTTTCACTATAAAAATAGGTTTGATGCATAGCCCTGTAGTTTTGGATTTTTTCACATACTCCTTGTGTCTAGCTTTACAAGATATATGATTCTAATAAGTGGAAAAAAATATCTCTCAACTATATTTCTCCCACATATAGATTGAATATAAACTTATTATAGTCTCCTAAAATCAAATTACACAAATAAAATTCATACATTAAATCATGTTGCTCTAGAATGGATTCCTAGAAAATGTTTAGAAACATAGGAGGATCTTTAATGTTATAAGGTAGATCACATGATATTATTAGTATCTTCCATTTATAAAAATTTTCATGTAAATATAGGCTATAGGAGGGAGAAGGAGCTCTGTAAGATAGAAGGTATTCCATTATCTAACAATAAACTTATATATTACCTTCAATTTTTTGGATCTATTATTTTTCTTTCTCTAGATCTTCCTTTATTGTCTATTTTTCATTTTCTAAGTCTTTATTTTGTTTTTTGAGTTCCTTAAACTCAAACACACTTGATTTCATTTGTCTATAAAGTTAGAATGAGTAACAATAGTTTGATAGGCTTGATCAACTGAAGGTTTCAAAAAAGATTAAGTTTACACAAAAAGTTGTTATGAAGTATCAAAGTTTGCTATTGAGAATTTTGGAGTTGATGTTTTAACAAAAGTTTTTCTTCTAATTCAATGATAGATATCCAATAATTTACCATTTATTCCTTAGAATGAGTTACTTGTTCCTCAATCCTATCAATTTTATTTATGTGATCCAAAACCTTATTTATAAAACTATCTAATCCTTGAGTTAAAGAATAATTGAGGAAATCCTTACATTTTAGTTGAGCCAAAAGATCATTAGTATTTTAATCTTATTGTTTGATGGTGACATCAACTTTAGACAATGTAAGGTTGAGCTATAATTTTGTATCTTTAGTGGAGCTAGAGGAATCTTCTTCTTCATAGACCATAATACTTATTTGTTTGTCTAGTACTGGTCTTATATCAGGAATTGAAGAAGATGTAGAGGATTATGATTCTTGTACTAGAATTTATTTTGAGAGTATATTTCCTTCCTTAAAAACTTATTTTATAAGAGCTACTTTTATTGACTCAGGAATTTTAGTTATCGTATGTTCTTCCTAAAGTTTTGTTGTATCTACTATTATTGGTGAAGAAAAAATGGTGATTTTTTAAGACTATCAAGGGTTGTAATTATTTTTGTCTCCACATCACCTTGTGCCAAGATTAATTTTATAAATCTTCTTTTAGTCTCCATAGGGGAACTGGTCTCTTTTAAATAGGTATTCTCAGCTGCTTTTAATGGTTCAATTGTTTTAAGTACCTATGTTGTGCTTATTAAAGGAATACATTTAGATTTAGGGTTTAGATGACACTCCATAGGCCTTAATTTTTTTTTTGGAATCTACTAATAAATATATTAAATCACATGTGTTGTTTATGATTAATTCTATCTTCTTTCACTAGATGAGACCTTAACCCTATAAGAGAAAGATTCTTTATTTACCTTGGATTTTGATGTTCTTTTAGAATATTTTGGAAGAGATGTTGAAGGTTGAAAGATTTTATGTTTTGAAAGTTCTTCCAAGCTAATTTAATTTTTTTAAGGAAATGATGTTAAATAATCAAATGGATAAGGCCATGATGATGAGTTGGTGTTAACTTGTTTATGTCCAAAACTTAAATGGATCCATATAGGTATAGTGGTAGGTAACTCTATTTTGAATTTTTTACTGGCTATACTTGAGGTGAATAATGATCCTTATAGCTTCATACCCTAACATACTACATTAACCTTCATGTATGAAATATTTCATAACCCAAAAGGAGATAAATTTCTAGGGTTCATGTAGGGTTTCCCTGTTGATCCCTTTTGACTTTCCTTGATGATTATGTATGAATGATACAAATAATTATTTTTTTACCATTGAACATGTATAATTAACTCATAAAAATGAGTTCTTCTAAGTATTATCTTACCATCTTCAATAATCTTGTAAATTTCATTGATGATTCTACTAAAGACTAGACTATTGACACCTTTAACTATGATGGAGTCTTCTTTTAAATTTGAATTAAATTCAGTCACCAAAGTTTCATCATGCTATTCAAATTTTTGAATAAATGTAAGCAAACCAACTTCCTCAAAAAATTCCTATAGAAATGTCATCATTCATCGGCCTGGCTATGGACTCGGGTTTAGATCTTTTCTTCTATCCCATAGAAGCCCTGGTGATTTTATAGAAGTAGGAGGTAGTTCAGTAAGTGCGAACAACAGTGCCAACATAAAAATAACTTAATGAAGATTAAAATAATTAATCAAATGGTTATTAATTTTGTCTTGGAGGCTACTAATGTAATCTAGAGTATTCATGACATGCATGGATGTTTTAAATGAAACTATCTTTGAAATAGATTCAATGAAATATCACACTTATTAGACATGACCAATGTGAAATACATCATCATTATTCAAAGTTTTATGAACTAGGTCAATTGGTGGTTTGTATGTTTAAATAAAATTAATAGACACTTTTTTCTACTTGTGTATCTTTTTACATGTTACCTTTCCATGTCATCAAATACTACTGTTATGGCTATTATTTTTATGGCTTGAAATACATACTTGGATGAACTTACTTCAAACCTCCACTTTAAATTAGACATGCATGAACTAAAAGGACTTATACTAACCTACTACAGATAAATAAAATACTCTACTTACCTAATCATATTCATAGCCCTTATTATTTTTATACCACTTGATTTTAAACAAAGAACAAATGCATGAATTAGTATTTATGAATGCATATAAATAAATACATCAGTGATTTGATTGTCATAAATAAAATAATCAATATTTTCTATTTTTTAGTTTTTTTATATTTTTAATTTTGCCCTTGACTATCCATTTCTAGTTTTCAAGTCAAGGGTCTTTATTCAATGCATGACTAGATAGCATGTTAGTTTTCTAATCAAGATTGTAAATAGTCTCTTGAAAAGGATTTTCACTATGATTTTTTTTATTTTATATATATACATATATATATATATATATATATATATATATATATATATATATATATATATATATATATATATATATATATATTATTATAATAAAACCAAGGAATGGTCTCCTTCTATTTTTCAAAATATACCATCATGGATTTGTTATCATAGAAGAACTAGGTTCTTTCATGAAAACCACTTCATTTATGACATTCTAAATAAACTCCTCCTTATTGATAGTTTTATGATATAATTTGATTCTATGTGCACTAATCATCAAAGTATTTTTATTTTCATCTATTGGTAGAAATTGTACATATCTATTCTAGAATACTTTTTCTATTTGATATGGGTCTAACCATATTTTTTTCAACTTGCCTTTAAATTTCTAATGCTTGGAATCAAACAAGAGTGCCCAATATACTTATTGAGATCTTATTTCTTTGATGTGGGAATCACGCCACATTTTTCTTTTATTTTTTATCATTTATGTTTTTTGTAAATCTTTTGCCCTAACCTCATCAATTTCATTTAGTTGGAGAATTCTATCTTCTTGTGCCTTATCCAAACCAATGTCTACTTCCATTATTGTTTTTAGAGTTTGTAATTCAAATTCAATGGAAAGTAAAGGTTTCTTACCATATAATAAATCATATGGTGAAAAACTAATGGTTATCTTCCAAGTAGTGTTGTAGGCCCATACTAATTATGGAATTATGGCTATCTGATCATTTATGTTGCTACTGACCATTTTATTCATAATGTTCTCTAGCTCTCTATTAGTAACATCTAATTGGACATTGGACTATGTATGGTAAGGGGAAGATTTCCTATGATTAACTTAGTATATTTTGATGAAATGTTTGATCATATTATACATAAATTATGGTCCCTGATCTGAGACTATATCCCTATGTGTACCAAACTGTTGCATGATATTGAAATACATAAATATTTTACTACTTCTCTAGCAAAAGAAAAGGCTTATTCTTCATCCCACTTAGTGACTAGGGTATTTTTTATGGGTTAATTTTTTCCCTTTGTCAAATTTAAGGGACCAAAACTTGGGTTGGGATAATCATTAATATAGAAGGCATTTTTCAAGTTTTGCCTAAAGTACGACACACTGTAAAAATTTACAATATTTCACATAAAATAGATACTTTCATGTACTCAAATTCACCCTAATTAGATGCCATTTGTAAATTCATCCAATTTTTTCATCTTAAATTATTATTATAGCAATTTTTCCTATCATTAGTTTTGCCTACAAATGTAAAAAGACTATAGTTTATTATACTTTAAGTTGACATTTAGACATGGACATATAGTTTCTTATACTTTAAGTTGACATTTAGACATGGACATATAGTTTCTTATACTTTAACATATATTTTATATTTATAATTTCAAGAAGTTTAAGAGTGGTTTAGGACATCTAGGAGATATAATGAAAATTTTATATTTTGGAGGGTCTTACTAGATTTAGACTTAAACATATTTCAAGGTTTCAGATCCATATTTTAGTATCTAGGGTTAAAAACTTAGAAATATTTTAGGATTTCAAGGAGGAATCATAGGATGCAAATGGATAGACACTCTAAATAATCTATACTAATGGTAAGAATGATGGATGGCTTGTTTTACTCTAAATAATATGTGCCCTAAAACATTATACTTTTTGCCTCATATAATTTCTTAAATATAAAATATTCATCAAAGTCATATACTTTCTATCAAAAATTGATGAATATTCACCTATGTTATGTTTGAAAATGGATTGAGGATTCACCTACCCTTTTACATCATATGTATTTTTCCAATCCTTAAAAAATCCCCTTTTAGTGACATGATCTATACATACTAGGAGGTAATTATTTGCTTGGGATGAAGGATATATAGGACCAATAAAGTCTATTCCCTATTTCTCAAATGATTCTAACACTACTTTTGGATGAAGAGGCATCTCTGTTGATAGTGTAGGATGTCCCATCCTTTGACATGGATTACATTATTTGACATACTTCTTTACTTGCCTATGAAGGGAAGGCTAGTAATATCCTACTCCCAGGATCTTATGTATGGTTATTTTTGTCAAATAATAACCTCTTACTAGTTAATCATGAAAAGATATAATGATTTCATAGCCTTCATTATTTTCTACATACCTATGAAATACATGCTCAGGTCCATACTTGAATAACATGCCATTAATCCATTTAAAAGAAGATCTTTCTTTAATTAAACATTTTCCTTTTTTATGGGAAAATGAGAAATTAACTTCCCTATGGATAAATAGTTGGCTATTTTATCAAATCATCAAAATTATACTAAAACAACAAACAAATGTTTATTTGAAAATCTATATTCAACCACTTCACTACCTATAATGTTTATTTTAGACAAAAAGTCTATAACCACATTAAATTTTCCTAGTTCATCAATAATGGTTATATCAAGTTCCCACAAAATTAACAACCATCTTATGATCCTTCCTCTTACTACAAGTTTATTCATGATATACCTTATGGATAAATGATCTATGTATATGAAGACTTCATAACCTGTAATAGTGTCTAAATTTATTGATGACATAAATTATAGGAAGGAATTATTTTTTTATGGTTGTATAATTTCTTTCAATTAGTGTGAGATTTTTGTTGATGTAATGAATGACATACACATGATCATTTTTATATTTATCTTATAACTTCCCCTATTGCATAATTAGAAGAATCAATTATAATGTGCAAGGGTTTTTCCCAATTGAGTCCTCTCAATACTGGTGTAGATCTAAATTTCTCTTTAATAACTTCAAAGTCTTTCTAATAATCATCACTCCACATGAATTCACTATCCTTTTCTAGCAAATAAAATATAGTAGGAACAATTTTACTGAAGTGCTTTATAAAATGTATGTAAAACCATCATGACCTAATAATATCCTTATATCAGTTTGATTCTATGGGGTAGGCTATGGGGCAAGCAAGTTAGAAATTATTTTAATTTTCTTAGGATCCACTTGGATTCCTTTGGTATAGATGTGGCATCTTAAAACTATGCCTTCATCCATCATCATCACACATTTTTCATGACTTAGTGATAGTTGGTGTTATTCACATTTAGTTAATACCTTATCAATCTTGTGTAAGGCTTCATCAAATGTATCTTCATAAGTCATCCATGTAGACTTCCACATAGTCATTAGTCAAATTAGAGATTATGGTTAAAATAACTTATTGAAAATTAGGTGGGCTGTTACAAATACCAAATAGTAAGAATATATAAAAAAAAATATACCCCATAGGAAAGTGTGGTTTTATCTTGATCTTTAGCTACTATTGTTATTTGATTATATCCATTAAATTTTTTTAGGAAAAAAAACTTTTTTCCTTATAGATTATCAAGCACTTCATCAATAAAAGGAAGAGGAAAATAATCCCTCATAGTGTCTTTGTTTATATCTCTATAGTCTACACACACACTCCACTTCTCTTTTTTATTTGGTACAATTACCAATGAATAAATCCATTAGTTGTCTGAGATATGATAAATAAATCCCACATCCAATCATTTATCAATTTCATTCTTTACTAGATCTCTTAATGCTAAATTTATTTATCTTTATGGTTGCCTAACTGGTTTATCCTAGATTTTATAAATGTGATGGGTAAAAATACCCATATGAACTCCTCTCATATCTATGTAATCCCAAGAAAACACTTTGGTGAGTTTTTCTAGGGCATCAAAAAAATCTATTTCTTAATCATGGGTTATCCAACTGCTTTTATTCAATGTTTTTCCTTGTAATATCATAACATGTTTAGTGTTAGGATGGATAGACTCTACTTGCTTAAATTCACTCATAAGGGAGTTAAGAGGAAATAGATGGGGTAATAACAAATGATATGTAGTTACATCTTTTAAAAATAAATCTCCTAGAGTAATGATTTTAGATAATGGATAATGAAATGTAGTTAGAAAATTAGTTGGTTTGTCTTCTTCACAATTCTAAATACTTTCTTATAATGGTTTATGATCATATGTTGAATGTCTGAAAAATGAGTCTATAGTAACAAGTCTAGTTGATCAACTAGAAGATTGTATATCCAAAAATTTGATAGAGTCTAAAGTTGATGAATTGGTATAGTCTATAGTTAATAGACTAGTATAGTCTATAGCTAGGCTCATAAGGCCAATGGCTTCTTCTAGATCTTCTGCTAACTCATCAGTTAATTCTTTCATGTGTCCTTATATTTTTATCATGACTAAGGATGAAAGGTTGTTCTTATTTTTTTTAGTTCATCCACCCAAAATGTTTAATTTTAATCTAATAAGGGTTTTACAAGGGGTATAGGGATATTAATTTTGATTTCAAACCATTTTAAATAATCATGTCTCCTAATCTTCAATCAATTAATGTTGATACAGTAGCCAACTAATGTCTTCCTAAAATTAGGGGGTACCCTAACTTCTTAGTTTTAGGTTGCAATACCATAAAATCTACTAGATACTTCCATGACTCAATTATTATAGCCACACCTTATAAAGTGCATTCTATTTTAAAAACTAACTGATCAACTATTTGCAGAGTGGTGGAGGTAGGTTACATCCCCATAAGAGATAGTGTTTAGAGAGTATCAGTTGTCATTAAATTTATTGTTTCACCTAAATCCACAAGAATGTTAGGTATTTATTTCTTCCCTATGGTTATTGTTATGACTAGATTCTCTAGATCTGCATATTTGGGTAGTAGTAGTTTTCTTACTAAAAGATTAGTTAGTTTACCATCCACATGTATGGTCCTTTGGTATTATTTCTTCCTTTGAGGTATCTTGACACACAATATTTTAATGATTGTTGAATTCTATAATATCCTTGATAGATTACAACAAGGTTAGTTCAATGTTCAATTTTCTCAATTCCTGAATCAAACCATATTATTTCCTAGTTTCAACTTCCTTAAATCTATCAAGAAAAGTAATAGGTAGAGAAGTAATATGTCCCTCTATCTTTTCTAGAATTTTTTTTTCCTTTATTTTAATTGTGGGTTGAGGTAGATCTATTTTTAGTTTTTTGTTAGACAATTCTAATATGGTGATAGGAGGCTCTTGAATTGTTATCCCTAATCGAAGCTAAATGTTTGAAAATTTAATAGGTCCTACATTCATGGTTTATCCTTGTTCATTTAAATAGATATGGGTTGATGGTTTATTCTCAGGGTTATCCACCAGTTGAGCAGGTAATTGGGGTTCATTAACTTGTTCTATAGGTTGAGCTTTAGGAGGTCCCATCAAATTTTTGTGTGGTGGGAACCTTATTTGGGGGTTAAATTGTGGGTTGACATTATATTATGTATTTTCCAATTACTATGACTATAGTTGGGTCATCCATGGTTATTGAGGCATAATCCAAGGTTGAGGCATCATCCTTTCTTGATTAGCTGGTTATGGGTGTACTTGTCCCCACATAGGTTGAGGTGCTTGAGTAATCCAAGGTGTCATCCATGGAATAATTAGATTTCTTGGGCCAAACTAACCCTTGGTTTGGTTTTGTGGAAATGTATTTTATCTTTGGATTTAATTTAGATCTCCAATAGTTTGTGTATTTTATTCAAAATATAAATATGGTGGCAATGGTGTGTGTCATGATCTTTAATATCACATATTCCACACATTTCTATCTTATCCAAAGGAAAATCTCTAAGACCATGTTTTAACTTACATTTTGGGTAGTAGATGTCTAAGGGTTCTATGGTGGAATTAGATTTGGATTAAATACCATTTAATGTTGTGTTTAGCTAAACTAAAATGTTAGTTTTCAAATTGGAAAATTCCATTAATTGACTAACTTCATACTATTTATCTAGTTTTCCTTTCCTTATTCTTGGTTTTATCCTAAAATAATTAATTCATAGATCTAAAATTTGGTGGAATGTTAATTTTATAGTGTCTCCTTTACCCATTAGCTTTAGATCATCCCTAGATTCATCATCTAGTCTCTTAAGAAAGACAAATTTATGTTTGTAGGGAAATGTGAATCTATCTAGATAATATTCTAAGCTTTCATCTTCATTCTACTTGATCTTAAAGAAATAATTTTTCATGTCCATTAATCTAAATTAATCTTGATACTTATTAATAAATGAACTTTTCATGTCTCTCTATGTAGTAATAAAATCACCTAGAAGGCCCATAAATCACCTCATGACTACCTCCTTATGTGTGAAAGGGAATCATTTGAGTTTTTAATGGTCAGTTGTATAATCATAGGTCTGACATAACACTTTAAACTCAAACATGAATTTATTTGGATATTCTAAGGACTTACCCCTAAAATTTGGTAAAATTTAAAGTGAAATGTTTTTCATAGAGGTTTTATCTATTAGATCTATGACTATAGGAAAGGAAAAGGTTCTATCTTGTTGCAATTACATTCTATTTTCTTCAAGATTTTCCATATTTTATTAATTATCAACCATGTTTCTTATTTCTTCCCAACATCTATTAGATATATAATTTATTTCTTCCTCTTTATCTTGAAAATATTGGGTTCTAGGACCTATTGTTCTAGACAAAGGATCCTCAAGATTAATTCTTTCTATAGGAGAAGATCTTCCAAATGTGAGTCTTCTTACAGGGTTTTTTTGTGATGATGATCCTAATTTTGGTGATGAATTTAAGAGTGATTCATTTTTTATTATTATACTTTTAGATCTCTTAGTCAAAAAAATTATTCTTTTTTCCTGTAATCCTAACTCAAGATCTTTGGAGATGAACCTTCATTTAACATCCCTAGATTAGTTCAAAAATTGTTTTTGGTTATTTTTTATTGATTTTTTAATGTTTTTTTTACAGACCAATAAGGAATACCTTAATAACAACCAATGTTCATCATAAATGGTGTATAAAATGATGGGTGTCATTTATCCCTTCATTTAAACAACATTAATGATGATGTCATTCAAACTAGGGGTAACATCCAAAGCTATTTATAGCAAGGCTTATGGTTTTAGGTCTTATAGAGATAGTTTTGGGGGTTGTTGTTATTTATAAATGTCTAATCTAATTGATTATAAAAAGATTTTCATATGTAATAAATAAACACACTTGCAAAATTAGAACACTGTGTAATATAATTTGTTGATATAAACACACTTGTTGAAAGTAAATAGTCTATTGAAAGTAAACACATTGCTAAAAGTAAACACACTGTTGAAAGTAAACTAATCAATTTGCAATATTGAATTTAATATTATAACTTAAAGATAATTTTATACAGGTTATGAAAATGAAAATATATTTATAATTACTAAAAATTGTAAATACATAAAATACCTTACGAAAATACATTCATGATTCTTAAGGAAAGTGAGCCCTTGATCACCTTGGGAAAAAGAATGAAAATAAAACTTAATACATAGAAATTGGAGATATATTCATTAATTAATCAAAATATATTACATGAATATAAGTAGAACTTGTATTACTGTGTTGGAATATTAAATGAACAATACAATTATTATCTCTCTCTTATATATTATTAAGACATAGATATCCACTTATATAATGTTATAACTGCATATCCCTATATCTCTGTAGCCAATCTTATATTATCAAGGTAAATATTCTAATTTTATTGGTTCTTCAAAATATGTGATTGATGGTTTTAATTAGGAATATCTATCTGTTATAAAATCTACTGAATATCTACAAAGAATGACTTCTTAGATCTATTAGATAGATTTGTCTTATAAAACACTATTTGAAATGTTTACAATGATATATATATATATATATATATATATATATATATTCTATTTTATAGATTTAATATTTATATTAATACTATAAATAGTGACTAAAACAATCTTCAAGTATGTTTAGAAATATGGAAAGTATAGATCTTCAATTCTATAAGCTTAGAAGCTAGACTATAAGAGTCTAGAGAAGTTCTGGTAGAGTTTTTAGTAACTCTAATAGAGTCTAGAGTTGTTTCTATGAAAACCTAGTGAAGTCTATAGAAACATGCTTCAAGGATCTAAAATGCTAAGGAAATCTGTAGAATGGTTGCTAGGCTAATAGGGATGATATAACACTTCGGTAAAGAATTAAATTTGGTCTTGAATGAGTCTGTAGCTATAGACTAGGTGAGTTTTTAGATATTGGGTGAGTCCGTAACAACAGAGTGTATGATTCCATAGCTACTGGACAAGTCTATATCTAATTCTAGAGAAGACTTGAATGAGTTAAAAGTGTGTCAAATGAGTTTGTATCTTCCTAAATGTCAATATATTTCATATAGGTCACCTTAGAAGATCATTAAAAAAGGTCTTTATTCTTTATTGACTATTATAATATCTATATATACACAAAATTGGGAGTCTAAACATGCAAATAGTTAGAATTAAATGACAAAATAAGTAATTTAGACTTTAGTTACATTAAATAAGATAAAACTTTGATTTACTAAACTAGGATTAAACACAGGCTTAATATCCTTGCATTGTTCATCCTAGAGGAGAGGTAATGGAAATAAAATGAAGAAAATAAATAGCAATAATGGGTCATATTTTGGATTCATCACATATTTGGTCATTTTTTAAATATTCATTATAATCATTATCTCTTTTGTAGAAATCCTTTTTTATTCACATATTAAAAGTTATTATGTACATAGTTATTCCATATTATTGTTTTTAATTCACATATTAGGTCATTACATACATATTTATTCCATTTTATCCTTTCATTTACATATTAGGTTGATTTATAAATAGTTCATTCTGTAAATATTTATTATACTCATTTTGTCTTTCTTGTCAAATCATGTATTAAGTGGGTGTGTAAATACTTGTTGGGTGGAATTTTTGTCCTTTTGAGTGTAATCTTTTGTAAATATTTGATTTTTTCCTTATTTATAAACATTACTAATCTTATATATAGATAAAGAGGATGTTACGCATGAATACCCGTTATAATCTAGGATTGTCACTTATGGAGCTCCCTCTTAAGTTCTAAGGCATTATAATACCACTTTCACCTTGACTATTAAAATGTCACAATACATTTTTAACTAGTGAAATATTAAAATGGATTGTCAACATTTCCATGGATTTAACACATCCCCAACATCTTATCCTAAAACCCATAGCCCCTAATCATTAAAATGTCCCATTCTCTATCCTACCCAATCTAGACATACCACCTAACATGATTATACTACTTATTTATACATCCACCTCCCTTGGTGCATGAGGATTATTCATTATAAATTCATGAGACATATAATTACATTTTAAAGGACAACTTATTAAAATCTTTCCACATGTCAAAAATTATAAAATATCTACTTTTCATCCTATCATCACATTATCCATTTCATTACATCACATCACATTTTTTCTAATATCCATTTAATACACCATGATACTAACATAAAATTAAAATCCATGTTATTAATAACCATTCCAAATCATAATCATGTTATTAATTTTGTCATCCCATCACTCTATACATAAAATTAAAATACATCCATAAGACATGTAATCATAAATCATTTCAACACATGTAAATAATCCTAATAATCATTACGCAACTAAAATACATCAAATATGAATATTTATCATCTCATACATGCAATAAAAAATCCAATACCTAGCCTAACATCACATCATAATCATGCATACAAAATAAATAGACACACAATATAACACAATATAACACAATGAATCACATTATCATATAAATATATCAAATGTCCATGAGTCCTATCAAAAATCATATACACCATGTGCATCATGGACATCCATGTGCCAAGAGTGAAAATTACAAGTCTAAAATAAGATAAATAATCAAGATCATGGTATCCTTGGTGGTCTCCTAGGAGGTTGATGATCAAAATGTGAAGAGGTACTAACCTTGTACAATGGTGCTCACTAATCAATTGACACAACACACTCATAAAGGATCATGTAGTACTATGAATCCCTCATCAATTGATATATCTATATCATCACATCCCCTAAGCCCTACCTCTAAATAAATGTGACCCCCTCATCATTAGCTCTCTCTACCATCTTTAAATCTAACTCAAATTGACTAAGTTTTTCCTAAATTTATGTGATATGTCCCTATAAAGCCACTACCTTCCTATCCCTATCATCAATTTGGCCCAATAATCTAGCCAAGCACGTTGGACATTGGCATTGATTAAGGGAGATATTGTTGAGAATTATCTTTGAGTGTTGAAATTTGATATTAAATGTTGTCATTGATGTCAAATGTTCTAATATATATGCATGTTTATTTCATTGATGTCAATCTAATATAGTTGATATCAAAGGTTCTCTTATGTAAATACTTAGTCAAGTAGGATTTAAGGTATATATGTGAAGGATTTCTGTTGCTAGAATAATGTGTGTTGTAGCTATAGGCTTTGAGGTATATATGTGAAGTATTTATGTTTCCAACATAATGTGTGTTGTAGATGTGATGAAAGAATACTATTTGCATAATGTTATAATCATAAAGAATCAACATCAGTAAGTACAAGTCAATATAGTTGATGTAAAGCATCTTGTAATGCCTTATCTAGACCTTATGAGATAATATTTGTATATGGGAAGATTAAATGTGTGAGATCTGAAGGTATAGTAGTGTGATTTGAAGTTCTATGTGAGCAGTGCCATAGATGCTTTGAATGTACTACAAAGATGAGAATTCTCCTAAGAGAATGTCCCAAAGAAAACTTAACAGTGTTTGAGCATGAGTGAGATTGTTTGAGGTTATATCTAAGGTATTGAATACCTTAAAAATGAGTAGAAGGTTATCTCTAAAGATCTGTGTATACAACTCTGAATATACTACAATTAAACTTTGAACATCTGTAAGTATCTCCAAAGAAGTTCTATTGAATATATGAAGAAGAGTGATTGTATGATGTTTTTTAAACATACAAAAGAGGAATTGGAACACATGTGAATTCCAAAATGGAGTTTATAGAGTGGCTATAATATCATATTCAAGGCTTAATAATACTTTTAGGTCAAGGCTTAGAAAACAAGAAGAGAGGTGGTAGCTAGATGAGGTAATAGGATCAGTTTTCATGTAATGAGTGAAAATATTAACATTGAAATAGATGATTCAAGTTTTTTTATGTTCATAATTTTTTAGGACTAGGTATGCAAAGAAAGGGCTTAAAAAGTGTTTCAAGGTTTCATAAGTACACGTAATGAAGAGATGTCTACCCAAGAAATTTTTCTCAGTGCTCATTGGTAAGTCAAGTAGCTCCATGAGATCCTTAGTTTTTCATGGTAGATGAGGAAGGTTATATCTCAAAGTTACAAGTATTTATTTTTGGAGAAAGGAGCTAAGTTTTATGAATGATATTTAAGACTGAAAGTTAGTCTAAACCCTCATAAAACCCTAACAAGGACCTGATATTGAAGATCTTATTCAAAAGATCTCATAACAGTTTCATATGATTAGAAAAGTGATTAGATGTTGAAATAAACTCTTTTATGCATCTCTAGGTGTGATTGGTTTACCAAGTGAGTGAGAAGACCATATAAAAAGTGTTTGTGTTTTGAAGATTTGTTATAGTAGACAACATTGACCAAGTCAAAGTTGTTAAGTGGATGAAGATAAAATTGTAAAAATTGTAGTTGATGATCATGAAGGATTATAGATAGGTTTTAAATCTTAGATATCCAAATTTAATGATCAAAGTTGACCAATCATAAAATAGACCTTGTGATGTAGACTATGAAGAAATCAGATGAAAAAGAGAAGATGTTTCATGATGAGTTTTCATGAAAGAGTAATTCATTGAAATATATGATGATATTTTTTGGGTCTTGAATGATCTATAAATTATTTTTAGAATCTTCAAAGTTGGTTTAATTGGTTGAATCATTGAAGCCAAAATGGTTTCTCTCACATAGTTGAGTCTGTAAGTGAGAAGGTTAGAAGATTAGTCTGTAAAACCAATAGTTTTCATTAGATATCATGATATAATTGATTAAGTTTACTCTGAGGATGTTGCAAGATAATTTTCATGAATTTAAATCCCTTTAAAATAATCAATCATGTATCATATGCTGATGTTTTTTTTACTATGTTTTGGAGTCAGTTGGTAGTTCTAAGTGAACATCTTGCAGAGGAGTGTTTGAGTCTATTTACCCTGACTTAAAGCATCAAATGAAGATAGTGATAACCCTAAGGTCATGATTTTATTGATTATATAATTTTTTTCCATATTTTTTTGGAAAAATTTGATGTATACCTCAGTTATTCAAAGGAGAGTTTTTGTATATGTGCAGGTATTTTATAAGTAGTGATTGGAAGAAGATTTCAAGTGGTTGTTGGACATGAAAGGTATTAAAGACCTAAATAAAAATTTGATAAGGGATATTAGTGTGGCATGTGATGTGTTTCTACCATATAATTTTTTTAGATAAGATTCAATGAGATCAATGGGTAACGTACTGTTGAGAAAGCCTACTAGGTCTCCATAAGCCTAAAAGAGGAGTAAGGGATAATTGATGTATAGCCAACCTATTATAGTGATTGATTCATTATTAAGGAATGTTATTATAATAACTTATTCATGGATGACCTATGTGATTTTAATGTATATCTGACCTAAAAGGATATGATCAAATGACTTGTATAAAATCAAGGTAGTTAGGCTTGATTTTGTGTGCTTAGAGAGTTGTGAAGAAGGGATGATAGGAATGTGCTAATAAAGATAAAATAAAAACATGTGAATTATATAGATCATTTATGAGAATAATAAGTTCATGTTTACCAATAGAGATACCATGGATATATAATATAAATTCTAAAAAAGAGGATAAAGGTTAGAAGACCTAAACAAGCCATGAAAAGGGCTAATTGACCAAAGAGTACTGAAGATCAATTTGAGAGTGCTGAAGCTCAGTTTGAGAGGGATGAAGAGATAAAAGAATAGAAAGATTATATCATCATCTCTTATAAAATCAACAAGTATTTTTTAAGGTGATTAAATAATTAGGTGGTTGAGTTGGTGTTAAGTCATCTAGGGGGTTGTATCCTCATTGCAAGTTAGAGATTTATAAAGCCAAGTGGGTGCTTGGTAAATTCGGGCTTGGTGCTCCTTGTTGAGTTGGTGATCCAAGTTAAGTGGGTGCTTAATATAATGTTGACATTTATCTTATATTACTATAGTTAGTTTTCTTCATCACTGGGTTTTCTACCCCAAGAGGGTTTCCCACATATATGTTATGTTTATATGTTTCATGCTTTTATGTTTTACTAGTTATGAATGTTGAGTTATACATGCATGTTAATATGGTTCATATATAGTTAAATAAAATTGAATGAAAAGTTTTGAATATTGATTAACACCCCCTCCTCAATCATATTATTTCCAATAATTGGTATCAAAATGGGTCCTTTAGAATAGGCTTGATAGCCTAAAGGAGATACTAAGAAGCAAGGATGACTAGTCACAACCTCAAGGAGGTTTCTTTCCAAGTAAATATCTATTATTTAATGGATCCAACTATGCCTTTTAGAATGTCATAATGAAGAAATATAAAATATCACAAGGACATGATATTTGGTAGTTAGTTATGCATGGCTATATTGCACCTCCAATTTCACCTATAGATGCATTAGGTAAGAATGCTAGCAAAAATAACTCCAACGTAATGAATGCCATTTTATGTGGCCTATCAGAGGAAAAACTAGTAAAGGTGATGCATTATATTTTAGCTAAAGATATATGGTACAAATTTAAAACTATCTATGAATGAGACATAAAGGTTAAGATAGCTAAATTATAAAACCATATAAGATATTTTGAAGTCCTAAAGATGATTGAAGATGAATCTATTGCATCTTATCTATTAAGAGTTAATGAAGTTATCAATGTCATTAGAGGATTGGGAGAAGAAGTGAAAGAATCTACTATTATTCAAAAGGTATTGAGATCTCTAACTTCTAAATTCAACTCTAAGATGTATACAATATAATAATTATAGTATTTGGAAAAGATATAAATAGATGGACTTCATGGCATCTTGACTACCTATGAGATGAGAATAGATGGAGATAGACCTATCAAGAAGGAAATATATTTCAAGGTTGAAAACAATTTAAAGGCCAAGAAGTTTAAAGATTAGGTATGTTTAAAAATTTATGATGTTAAAATAATAGCTATGTTTTCTAAAAATATGATATTTGGCTTAGGAAAATACAAGGGTAAGTTACCCTTCAAATATTTCAGCTATGAAAATATTGGTCACTTTACAACCAAATATCCTAACAAGGACATATATGAGCATAATGAAGAACATGATAAACCTCATGAAGATAAAAAAAGTATAAAAGTCTTAAAATAACAAGAGATACTTCAATAAAAATAAAGGAAGTAAAGGATATTTCAAGAATAAGATGAGATTTTACACCAAATAAGATAGTGTTTCTAATGTGAGTGATTCAGACACATCTGATAGTGAAGATGACAAAAATGAATCTAAGCATGAAAATAATGAAACCCTATTCATAGGTATATAATCAGATAATGAGGGTCATTCAAATGGGAAAGGTCTCATGATTGATGTAAAATCAGATGAAGAAAAATACTATGACAATGAAGAGGGTGAAGTGGATCTTGAAGGAGAAATCATGAATGCTCTAGAAGAATTGAATATTGTGAAAAACAAGAATAAGAAATAGAAGCCATTAGTTCATAAATATGAAGATTATATTATATTTTTGAGTAAAGGTGTGCAACAACTCCAAGAAATATGAAGAGATCATCTAGCAAGTTAAATCCTATAATGAGATTATAGCAACAAGCATAAAGGTTAGAGAAGAAGATTATAGTAGATATGAAAATGACATAGAATATATAAGAGATGAATTGGAAATATTTAAATATTATATCCTAAAAAATTAATAAGGTCATTTAGTTAAGACAAAAAGGCTCATAATTATGCCATTTAGAAATGGATGAAGAAGACAAACCCCATAGATATAAATATAGAGAAAAAGATTAAAGAAGAAGATTATATGAAAGTTTAAAGTATTGATAGAGGATGTTTAAGCCACATTTTAGGAGATAAGATAAGTATTTATTCTCATATGACTAATCAAATCAGAATGAATGGAGAAGTATCTAATAAGAAGAATGGTGATGAAGTGACTAATGATCAACCCATAAACCAAGGTGGGATGTTTGTTACTATAAAGCAGGAGCCAAAAGTGAAGGATTGTCAAGAATAATTTTTGTCTACATTTGTTGACAAGGTTATAAAATAAAATAAGAAGGATAAAAAGGTTGATGATGAGATCAAGCCTAAAGAACCAATTACATGTAGAAGGTTTCTGAAGAACATTCAGCCTAGTAAGGTTATAGAGATCTGGGAATCTCTTGAGTTCATGTTGTTTTAGTACCCTATAAAAAAAGGGGTGGATCTATTAATCTTCATGGATAAATTATTCAATCATTAAAAGAATGAGGAATCAAACAAAGATACTATGAAGATAGAATAAAAAACATTTAAAATATAAGAGGTAATCTTTTGAGATTAATTTGTTTAGATGAGATTGATCTATGAAGATAAAAGGGGAGTCATTATTTTTACAATTGGTATTAGTTTATATCAATTTATATTTAGTATGGGATATCCTGAGGTGTGTGGTCAAAGAGTTTGGTATATTATTTAGACATGTCAAAGAAATATTTGTGATCTTGAGTTCCTAGTTATTTGAAATAAGATAAGCTTGGTCTAAGGGGGAGCTTGGTAGCTCTATGTTCTTTGTCAAGATAATTATTGATTTTGATATGCATAGAGTTAAGGAGATGTTGTGTTTGAGATGTTTTTTGTTGAGTATTGATGAATCAATTAGAAATGTGCCTTGATTGAGAATTTTCTGATGATTGTGCATCTTTAAAAGATATTATCAACTCACAAGAGGAGAAAAGTATGTTTTCAATAGTTACAAATGATCCTTGATATCTATTGCTAATAAAAGAATGGTAGATGTTTGGTTGAGGGGGAGCTATGTAAGTAAGTTAATTGAGTTTGATCTATGTTAAAGTGATCTTATAATCTGAGTTCATTCTAAAAGAGATAATAGTTATGGAAGTCTTTTGTCATTAAAAGCAAAGGGGGATAAATATAAAAAAAAAGGAATAGTTCTGAAAGTTTAGAAGAGGATGAGAAGATGGAAGAAATATCAAAATAGGTGAGAAAAGGAGCAAGATCAAAAAGGGAGAAAGAAAAGGCAAGAAACATGTTTAAGAGATGAATGCCATCAAGAAGTGGTTGATAGTGTATTTTGAGTGTGTTTTCCATCAATGACAAAGGGAGATATTATTAGACATTGTCATTGATTAAAGGATAGATTGTTGAGCATTGTCTTTGAGTGTTGAGATTTGATATTTAATGTTGTCATTGATGTCAATGGTTCTAATATAGATGCATGGTTCTTTCATTTATGTCAATCTAATATAGTTGATATCAAATGTTCTCTTCTAAAAATACTGGGTCAAGTAGGCTTTGAGGTATATATGTTAATGAGTTTTGTTGACAACATAATGTGTGTTGTAGCTATGATGAAAGAATAATATTTGTAGAATGTTTCAATCATTGAGAAGTAGCATGAGTAAGTACATGTCAGTATAGAAAATGTAAAGCATCTTGTAATTCTTTGCCTAGACCTTATGAGATAGTATTTGTAGATGGGAAGATGAAATGTGTGAGATCTAAAGGTATATCAATGTGCTCTGAAGTTCTATGTGAATAGTGTTAAAGATGTAATGAATGTGCGACAAATATGAGAATGCTCCAAAGAGAATGCCCTGAATAACACTTGACAATGTTTGAGCATGAGTGAGATTGTCTAAGGTTATATCTAAGGTATTAAAGAACTTATAGATGAGTATAAGGTCATCTTTGAAGATCTACATGCTACAAATATCTATGTATATAGCTCTAAATATAGTACAATCAAGCTCTAAAGATCTTTAAGTAG
This sequence comes from Torreya grandis, assembly GCA_037957365.1. Lineage (NCBI taxonomy): Eukaryota > Viridiplantae > Streptophyta > Pinopsida > Cupressales > Taxaceae > Torreya > Torreya grandis. The sequence continues at coordinate 371,897 of JARHVA010007987.1, read as the reverse complement.
CTCTAAAGAAGTTATACTGAAGATCCAAAGAAGAGTGAGTGTATGATATTGTTTGAACATAAAAAAAAGGCATTGGAACATAGGTGAGTTCAAAATTGGAGTCTATAGAGTGGTTAGAAGATAATATTCAAGGCTTAATAAGACTTTAGGTCAAGGCTTAGAAAGTAAAAAGAGAGATAGTGGCCAGATGAGGTAATAGAATCAATTTCCATATCATGAGTGAGTAGATTAACATTAATACAGATGATTCAAGTTGTCTTAAGTATGTGCATAAAGTTTTAGGACTAAGTTTTCAAATAAAAAGCTTGAAATGTGTTTTAAGGTTTCATAAGTACATAGAATTAAGAGATGTCTACTTGAGAAGATTTTTTTAGCACTCGTTGGCATGTGCAGTAGCTGCATGAGATCCTAAGCTATTCATGATAGATGAGGAAAGGTTCTAGATCAAAGTTCCAAGTTTTGGTTTTTGGAAATACGAGCTAAGTTTTATGAATGATCATTAAAATTGGAAGTTAATCTAAACCCTCATAAAACCATGAAAAGGACCCAATATTAAAGATCTTATTCAAAATAGCTAAAAAATGGTATTATATGATAATACAAGTGATTATATGTTGAATTTAACTCTCCCAAGCATCTCTAAGTGTGATTAGTTTCTCATGTGAATGAGAAAACCATATAGAAAAGTTCTTATCTTTTAAAGATTTTATATAACAAATAACACTAATTGAGTCAAAGTTTTTAAGTGGATGAAGATCAAAGTGTAATACTTATAGTTGATGATCATGACTTATTATGGATAGGTTCTATATCTTAAATTTTAAAAGTCAGTGATCAAAGTTGACCAGTCATATAATAGACCTTGTGATGCAAACTGTGAAGAAATCAGAAAAAGAGAGATGTTTCATGATGAGTTTTCATGAAAGAGTGATGCATTGAAATTCATGATGATATTTTTTTGGTATTTAATGATCTATTCATTATTTTTATAAACTTGGAATTTGATGTAGTTAGTTTAATCATTGAAGCATAAATGGCTTATCTAGATGAGTTGAGTTTGTAAGTGAGAAAGTAAAAAAATTGGTTTGTAAAACCAATAGTTCTCATTAGATCTCATGATCTAATTGATTAAGGTTTCTCTAAGGATGTTTTAATATAATTTTAATTAATTTAAATCCTTTTAAATAATAAATCATGTATAATATGTTGATGTTTCTTTTACTATGTTTTGGAGTCAGTTGGTAGTTTTGAGTGAAAATCTTGCAGAGGAGTGTTTGAACCTATTTACCCTGAGTTGAAGCATCAGATTAAGTTGGTGATGACCTTGAGTTCATAAGGTTATTGGATATATAATTTTTTTCCATAATTATTTGGAAAAATTTGATGTATACCTCAATTGTTCAAATCAAATTTTCTATATATGCATAGGTCCTTTATAAGCAGTCATTTGAAGAAGGGTTCAAGTGGTAGTTAGACCTAAAAGGTGTTATAGACCTAAATAAAAATTGGATAATGGATATTAGAGTGGAATTTGATGTGTTCTTATAATATAATTTTTTTGGATAAGATTCAAATAAATCAAAGTGTAATGTATTGTTGATAAGGCCTATTAGGTCTCCATAAGCCTAAAAGAGGAGTAAGGGATAATTGATATATGGCTGACCTATTAGAGTATTTGATTCATGATTAAGACATGTTATTATAATATTATTTAACCTATTCATAGACAACCTAAGTGATTTGAATGTATATCCAAACTAGAAGGATATGATCAAATGACTTGTATAAAAGCAAGGCAGTTAGGACTGTTTTTGTGTGCTTAGAGAGAATGAAGAGGTGATGATAATAGTGTTCTAATAAAGAGCAAAGAAGAACATGTGAATGATATAGATCATTTGAAAGTATAATAAGGTCATGCAAACCAATCGAGATATCATGAATATCTAACAATAGTTTTGCAAGAGAGGATAAAGGTTATAAGACCTTAAAAAGTCATGAAAAGGGATAATTGAGTGAAGAGTGTTGAAGATCACATTGAGATTACTAAAGATCAATTTGAGAGGGTTAAAGAGAGTGAATAGCTAAAAGAGTATATCATAATATGTTTTATAATAAACAAGGATTTCTAAAGGTGATAAAATAATTATGTGATTGAGTTGGTGTTGAGTCATCTAAGGAGTTGTAGCATCTTTGCAAGTTGGATCTTACTAAAACCAAGTGGGTGCTTGGTAAATTAGGGGTTCGTGTTCCCTGCTAAGTTGGTTATTAGCTAAAGATTATCAATTTCATTCTTGATAGATTGGTTTTGGTGGTATAAGTTGAATGGGTACTCAACTAAATTTTGATGTCTATCTTATAATAATGTAGTCCATTTACTTCATGAATGGGTTTTCTACCCCAAGAGGGGTTCACATGTATATGTTGTGTTCATATGTTTCATGATTTTTATGTTTTTTTTGTTTATGAATGCTAATTTATACATGTATGTTAATATGGTTCATAAATAGTTAAGTGGAATTGAATTAAAATATTTGAAGACTAATTCACCACCCTCTCAGTCATATTATTTCCAAGAAAGTGAGATAATACATTACCCATATGTATATCTCATTGGGCTATCTGTCATTATAAATTAATAAATTATATATATTATTTGTCCCTCTTTATTATAATCCTAGATATATTTACAACCTTGATCCTCACCTCCTACTCTAAACTATCTATTTGAACTTAGTCTCCATCTCTAATCAGTGCTCTAGATGGCCCAACAACATCAGGATATATACATGTAACTCCTTGACCAACCCCTATGCCTCCATAAATAACCATCAATGCATGACCATCCATCATCTCCACCATCCCCCCTAATTGTTATTTTTGTCTCTAAACCCTCCATCTCTATAATTTTACCTCTACCTATAGGTCCCTTTGAACTAACCCTCTCTTACCAAGCCTTTGAATAACTCTCAAGAATTTCATTGGAATCCTCTACCTCTACCATGCTATATATGTCACAGTAACACTAGGATCATTTATGACCAATTAAAACTCCCATATGATAGGATCTATCCTATCATAATCTACATGAGCCAAAACCATGTCCATCATATGGCCTCAGTATGGCTTATCCCTATTGCTACAATAAAATAAATGTTCCTCTCCAATAACATCTTGATTTTGATCAAAATAACATTGTAAACTACCTTGATGATATCTCTCCACTATGTAGTCATGACATCTAATCAAGTACCACTCAGTCAACATGTAGCTAGTATACTCCACATCCTTTGGCCAACCCCACTACACCTTTTGGTAAGGCATCTAACTAATCTACACATGAGTCAAACTATCAAAATCCTACCTATAAAATCACATATCCCTAGTATGGCACCTTTTTACACCAAGGATATTATGCCATCCAAACACCAATAGATAGTCTATATTGTGATCAACTCATGTACCTAGTGGCCTCTCTATAGTTACATGTTTTTAGGACTAGATTTATAATAATAGGGATGGCCTAAAATTAGCCACCACCATATAAACTCTTATGTGAATATCCTTATGTAGATGTTCTAATGTAATTGGCCCCTAAGTAAACACCCTATAGTGCTACACCATATCTGCAACCACATATTTTAATCCTAATTGGAACCACTTACTAATATTGTATGGTAATAATATACCATTAATAAGAGATATGAAAACTAGAGTCAAATAATCCATAGTCCCATCCCTAAAAGTTCTATCAATGTCAATATGTAAATATTGAACCCCATCCCGTAAATGACCACAAAACCTATGAATAGTAGCTCTCAATGACTGAGATCTTTAATAAATTGTGTCCCCTCTAATTTTCACTTTGAATATACACCAAACATCCTCGAGGGTCATAGTCATCTACCCTATAACAAAATGGAAGGTACTCAACTCTAAGTGCCACCTTTATATCAATGTAGTAATCAAATATTGATCTATCCTAATTGATGACATAGTTGTAATGTTCCCTTTTTACCTATGAAATAATTGAAGAATACCATCAAAATATTTCATTTCCATATGCTAAGTCGGGTGATGTAAGATATTTATTGTGTGTCAAATCACTATTCACAAGTTACTATTCATTGGTACTATTCATAGGTCACTATCCACTATCACTTTTCATGATTATGTGGAACTTAATGATGTAGTAGAGGAGGTGACTTATCAATGATATAGCATGGCCCATAGAGTATCTCCCATGAAACCTAGTGCATGTGAGGGAGTGGAACACTAAAAGACAATTTTATTTGTATTTTGTAATTCACATACATAAAGACAAGGGGGAATAGTTGGGGCATAATTCTAAGGGAGAATATTTGGTTGGCATGAAAAGGAAATTCAAAAGGTTTTGGACATATTTTGGAATGTTATGGGCATATGGATAAATAAAATAAGACTGCACTAGTGGAGATTTGGTTGACATGAGTATGTGGGGTGCCATTTTTTGTGTAACATGGAAAATAGAAGAACAAGACAAAAGAAGGGGTGATTGTGTGATCCACTTTTGACCATTATCACAAGGGTACAATAATATACCTATTTATCACATGTGTGAGTGAGGAGGACATTTTTGAGTGATATGGAAAATGGTAGAAAGTAGGACATATCCAAATAGAAGATTTTCTCTTAACCCTTACACATAGGGTCATATGCCCAATAGTAGCTATTTTGGCCCACATGGAAATGTGGTGACAAATTCTCTCTCTCCTCATGATTATTATCTCTTTCCTTTATTCATTGAAATATCTATAAATTAAGATCCCTCTCCTATTTGTATTCATGCTTGGATATATTTTGAAAATCCCTCATTGTGAGATTTTGAACTTGTGCTCAATCTTTCACAACCAAGGATGGAAACCCTTGGTTGTTTAGAGATTAAGAGTACAAAAACCATCTTAGTTTCCATTTTTGGATTTGAGGATGAAAACCCTCTTGTCCAAGTGTGGTGATTCCATCTAGGGATTATAACTATGCTTCAAAGGAGATCACTATTTCTAGAGTGTAATGTGTGGTACAATATTTGTAAGTGTTTGATGTTGTATATAATAATTGTATCAATGTAAGAGTTTGATATTAATGGATAATATCTTTAGAATTTTATGTTAATATGTCATCCATATTTACATTGTGTTGATTATTTTTAATTCTCATAATTTAATTAAATTTAGTTTTGGGATTAGAGTAGAAATCAGATTTTTTGTAAATATCCTAAAAAGGGATATACAGTGGTACTAGAGCACAACATATCTTACCAACCTATTGGTGTTTCATTTTATATTGAGAATTTAAATATTTCATTTATTATTACAACTATTTTAGGTAGATGAAGGATATGTTTTATAAATGGGTGAAATAATAATAGAGTCATCTAGTCAGTAAAATATGATGAATGATATTGCTAGGGCACACCATCAAATGATGTAGTAGATGGCTCAAACATAACAAATTAATCAAATTTTTGCATAAATTATGGGTAAAGGATCTAATATAGTCTATAATATAGCTACTCCTTCTTAGGGTATCATTTTTTTTGTTAACTCTAGACCTACCATGCCTACTTTTATTTCAAGGAATAACACTCTAGAAAGCAATTGTGAACCTAGTGATCAATAATTTTATGCTTAAGAAATAAGAGATTGGAGAGTAATATGGGTATATTTATAGATAGAAATGTAATTTCATGACTATTTGAAATTAAACCAAAGGCATTGAACCCATATAAGTGGAAGACCATAGAATAATGAATTACATAAGAAGGATGGTAAGTTATCTATTCCTTATTTTGATAGTTCTAATAAGTATAATGCATGTTTGTGTGTGAAATAATTAGATAAATATTTTCATCTTAACCCTTACTAAAAATATATTACATTGAGTATGACACACTTCACTTATATGGGGAGGATCAAATGTCATGGAACCATGGTTAGGTGACCTTGGGACATAGCAATATCACATCTTATGCAAACTTCAGGCATAGATTTATTACCGAGTTTGGTAAAAAGGATATGGAGCTCTTAGTACCTCCTAAAAATAAAGTTAAGAGAAAATATTTCCCTTATAATAAATATTTTCAAAAAGAGTTTCACAAGAAAACAAATGTGGATATAGAGGTAAGGAATGAGATCAGAAGGAAACAAGTTTGTTTCTCATGCAGGGAACCTTAGAAGCCTAGACACATATGCCTTAGGGAAAGCAAGGTACATCACATTAAGGTTACTTATGACATAGATGAAGAGGAGGATATATAAAATTCTAGTTCAAATAAATATCATGGGAATGTATATGTGCACTCATCATATGAGGAGAAGGCAGATTCTATCTTAGATTGTAATCAGGAGAAGGATGATATAGAACAAATCAAGAAGCCAAAGAATTAAGATAGAGTGAAAACAATAAAACAAGTAATGGATGAGCTTGATATTCTTAAATAAGAATATGATTTTGATTTCTCACCAAGGAACTTAAAATTTACATATACCAATTAACTAGATGGGTTTGAGCCAGAAGTCAAAGAGGTAGCTGAAGATAAATCAAAAGATTTGTTGTGTGAAGAGGAAGAGACCTTAGATGCTCATCAAGAGAAGGTATTAATAGAAGATAATGATGAATCTAAATTTTCATGTGCATCCAAAATTGAATAGGATTACATGATTTTTATTAAAAGTGTTGAGCCTAAAAGTACTAAGTATGTCAATTTGGTGTTTGTTAAATCAACAATTGTTGATGATACATATGAAGATATTAATCTACAAGGAAATATGGTGATGGTTTAAAATGGATTTATTATAAAAATTAGTGTACCCAGGATCATGATAGTTAAGTGTATGGACATCCTATCGGGTGAGGTTTCATGTGCATCCCAAGCATATGGTGTGGATGTAGGTGTTGTAGATGATATGGAGATAATATTTGCTATATCATCACTTGGTGAAAAGATTCCAAATATTGATTATATCATAATAGTGAAGCAAAATAATGGTGGATAAACTACATCACAAAGAGGTTTGTAGACTGGGAATTAACAATTACCATATTTGATTGTGACCCTAGTATTTTCAAGTAGAAAGTGAATAATTATTACTTCAGGAAAAGTAATATTTGGGAAGGAATGACTGTAATGTTCCCAATTTCCTTATGAATCATTTTTATAAGACCAATAGCCTATTTCATTCTTGTCAGCTATGTCAGGTGATATAAGAGAATGATATTATGCCAAGTCACTATTCTTAGTTACTATTCACATGTTACTATTCATTATCACTATTCAATGTGATGTGGCAAGTGATGCAAATAATGATGCAATAGATGGGGTAGATATGGATGATGTCTCATGCCCCACAAATGATATCCTATGTAGTCTAGTGTATGTGATGGAATTGGGCACTAAAATATAAGTTTATTTGTCTTTTGTAATTCACATGTTTGCATGAAGACAAGGGGAAATAGTTGGGGTGCAATTATAGGGTATAATACTTGGTTGGAATGAAATTTAAAGTAAAAATTTATCGGACATATTTTGGAAGATTATGGGAACATGGAGGAAGAAGACAAGACTACACAATTGGAGATTTGGTTCACATGAAGAAGTGGGATGGCATTTTTGGTGTCATATGGAAAATAGGAGAGCAAGACAAAAGAGGGGCTGATCATGTGATCCACTCTTGAACATTATCACAAGGGTAAAATAATCTCACTATTTATCACATGTGTGAGTGATGAGGACATTTTTGAGGGATATGGAAAATGGTAGAAAGTAGAAGATTCTCTCTTGTCCCTTACACATGGGGTCATATGCCCAATAGTAGCTATTTTGCCCCACATAGAAATGTGGTACCACATTCTCTCTCTCCTTATGCTTATTATCTCTTTCCTTTATTCATTGAAATATCTATAAATTAAAAGCCCTCTCCTATGGTTAACCATGCTTGGATATATTTTGAAAACCCCCCATTATGAGATTTGAACTTGTGTTCAATCTTTCTCAACCAAGGATAAAAACCCTTGGTTGTTTAGAGATTAAGAGGATAAAAAACCTCTTAGTTTCCATTGTTGGATTTTAGGATGAAAACCCTCTTAACCAAGTGAGCTGATTCCATCTAGGGATTACAATTGTTCTACAAAGGAAATTAATATTCCCAGAGTGTAGTGTGTGGTACAATCTTTGTAAGTGTTTTTTGTTGTATATCAACATTGCATTAATGTAAGCATTTTATATTAATGGATATTATCTTTTGTATTTTATGTGTAATCCATAAACTATATTTAGACTATGTTTATTATTAGTAATTCCCATATTTAAATTAAATTTAGTGTTGGGATTAGATTAGAAATCATATTATATATATATATACTTAAAAGGTATATTACAAGGAATCTTCATGGGATATAACTGATTTGAAGGAGGTGGGTCATGGAATTTCACATGGAAGACATATTATCTTGTCCTTAATGATTCACATGTGATGTGAGTCACATGTTTGAGATATAGGATGAATTTTGGGTGGCCCCATGGTTTTCTTGTCTACCACTTGGTCACAATTTGATTGTAATTTGTCTGGAAATCTTATGTACACATGGGAGAAGAGACAAGAGTTTACTATTCATGATTTCTCTCACATGTGTGAGTGGGGTGTCATTTTTAGAATCATATGGAATGTGAGAGAAAAAGTCAAAGTAGGGTGGCTGATCATATGATCCAATTTGACCATTTTTATGGGAAGACAAGCACCACACTATTATTCAGGTGACCAAAGTTAGAGTCACATGGGTGGCTAATCTTATCCCCCTCGGTGCTCTCCTTTTTTACTCTAAAACATGTTTCCTAGCATGCCAACCTTGATCCTTTAGGGCCCATATGGATATGGGGTACAATTATTGGCTTCTTCATAAAGTTTCCTCTCCTCCCTCTCTCCTTAAACTTTGTATATATAAGCATGCTTTTCCATTTGTAAATCATGTTGAATATTATTAAACCCCACCTCCCTCATTTGTGAAGTTTGAACTTTGATCAACTCATTTATTCCCCTTTTTTGGATGAAAACCTAATGAATATTGAGATGAATGGATGAAAACCCATTGTTTCTTAGATCAAAGTATGAAACCCCTTTGGTTCATTATGACATTCTCAGTTAGAGATTGTGATTATTCTTTAGGGTTATGATCACATTGTGACCAAAGTTATGTATGTGTGATATTATAATTCAAAATTTTAATGTAATTCATTTTTTAAAATTATATTGTGTTTAGTTTTACAGTTTATGTTAAATTATGAAATATCCCATTTGGGGATATTATAATGGTATCAAATATGTGTATCCTACCATCATTTTGGGAAGAAATCTAATTTTTATGGAGGAAGATGAAGACATTTGAAGAATCTATGCTAGAATTCATGCAATAATTTCAAAATTATCATAAGGTTCAAATAGCATAGATGGAGGATCTAAGAAAAAAGAGAATGATTTTGAAGAAAAAGAAGGTTAAAGAAGATCCAATTATATAAGTGGTTAGTGAGCAGCCCATGAAGGAACTCCACATGAAATATTTAGGACATCAAGATCCTAATTTTGATGAATACAATGGAAAAGTAGATGATGGATGATTAAAAATGCTGGATTGTTTATTTATTATATCTACATAATATCATGTGAGTTCTCCTAAATTTCCAATGAAGGATGAGAGCAAGGAAGCAAAGTTTCCATCATTGGACATGGAGGTTGTGCATGAAAATGCACACAAAGAAAAATCTGCCATGAGTATTGATAAATAGAATCTTAGGAGTCAAGGATTGCACATGACCAAATAAGGTGAAAAGATCATGGTACATAACAAGCATGAGTCAGAGTATTTGAGTTTGTTTTCATCCCAAGCATGTAGTGTAGATATAATTTTTCTAGTTGGGATGGAGAGAATGCTTACTATGGCATCCTTTAATGTGTGGTTTCTATTTTATATTAATATCATAGTAATTCAATAGTTTCATGGTGTATAAACTATATCCAAAAGAGGTTCAAGGATTGGGAATTGTCAATTCCCATAGCTAGTTTGGGATTCGAGTATTTAGATCCATGAAGTTGACTAGATTGCTTAGGGACAAGAAATATTTAGGAAGGGAGGATTTTCAATGTACCATTTTTGATTATGAGATAATTTAAGAAGGATATCAGCCTATTTTATTCCCATAGGATAAGTCAAATGATGTAAGGGATTAATTGTGTCAAATCAATATTCACTAGTTACTATTCATTATCTCTATTCATGGGTCACTATTAATGGCGATGTGTTAAGTGATAAAGGTGATGATGTAGTAGTGGAGGTGATTTTTGGATGATGTGTCATGCCCCATAGATAATCTTCATGGGGTATGTATAATTTTAAAGGAGGTGGGGTTAGTAATTTCATATGGAGGACATATCCTATTATCCTTAATGATTCACATGTGATGTGAGTCATATGCATTAGGTATGGGATGAATTTGTGAGTGGTTCCATGGTTTTATTGTCTACTAATTGGTAAAAATTTGATTATAATTTATCTATGAATTTTATGTGCACATGGAGGAAGAGACAAGATTTTACTATTCATGATTACTTTCACATGTGTGAATGAGGTGTCCTTTTTGTAAGCACGTGGAAGGTGTGAGATAAAGATAAAGTAGGGAGGTTTATAAAGTGATCCACTTTGACCATTTTAATGTGAGGAAAAGTATCACAATATCTTTCACATATGTGAAGTTGAGGCATCAAATTTGGAGTCACATGGGGTGGCTAATATTGTTCCCCTTGATACTTTCTTTTTTGACTTTAGCACATGATGCTAAGTATGAAACCTTAATCCTTTAGGGCCCACATGGATATGGGGTGAAATTCTTGGCTTCTCCTTCAGTTTTACTCTCCTCCCTCTCTCCTTGAACATTTTATATATAATAATGCTTCTCCATTTATAAATCATGTTGAATATTATTAATCCCCCATTTGTTAAGTTTGAACTTGGTTTAACTCATTTCTTACCCTTATTTGGATGAAAACCCAATGAATATTGAGATAAATGGATGAAAACCCATTGCTTCTTAGATAAAATAATGAAACCCCTTTGGTTAAGTATGAAAATATCATTTAGATATTATGATTGTGCTTTAGAGTTGTGATCATATTATGATTAATGTTATGTAAGTGTGATATTGTAATTCAATATTTTAATATAATTCATAATTTTTAGCTATGTTGTGTTTAGTTGTGAAATTTTATGTGAAATTTTAAAATATCCCATTTGGGTATATTAGAATAGTTTTAATATAATAAAACCCTATCATCTACAATATACAAAAAATTGTCAATCTCTAATGATGCATCTCCTACAATATCATTGGTCACCATAGTCTAAATGCTAAAACCACCAAATCCTCCTACACTAACCACTTTGTTGGTATTTGTTAACCACAAACCTATATCCTAACCCTAATATTACTACTTTATCTCTCCCATATCCACCTCATTTACCTATTCCTTTACCTATATCTTATATAATTAACCCCCATAACTATCTTAAGTAAAATCCCTACTTGCTATATACCTTAAATAGTGATTTTTCAAAATCATTAATCACTTGTGGTGAATTTGTAAGATTATGAGTCCTTTTTTGAGGTCTTGTAAAAACACAAATAACTGACTATGGTTTTGTAATACTACAAGTAACTCACTACAATTTTGCAAAAATTCTTGTCACATATCATGAATTTATAAAACTGTAGATGTTGATTGCAATATTGTGAATTGTGAGTGTAAAACTGTAAGTAGGGGCAATGCCCCAAATTGTGATTTTTCACTCTTTTATTTTTACCCTAATAAATATTAAAATACATTAATTAAATATTAAAATAATAAGATAAGGAGAAGTACTTACCATCAATCCAACATCTATAGGTCTTTAATACTCTTGAACCTTATTTTTATGATGTGATGCAGAGGAATATGATCCATAGTCATGAGCTCCAGAGAATAATTTTTATATCTCCTAGAGTAAAAATGAATCTTTTTTTACCTGCATCTTTCTATTTTATCCCTATGCCCTATCTCTTTTCCTCGACTAATCTAGTGTAACCCTATTTTACTCTGACTAACATTTCTTATCATGATTTTCTTTTTATCTTTTCACTTAAACATTTAATCATTCTCCTCATAAATTTTTTTAATCCCTTAATCATTTTTAGGTACATGGTATTCCATCTCCATGCTCCTCATCTAACATCAAGAGTTATAACTTCAATAACCTGAGGTCTCTTCAGACTATGTAGGCAACACTTGGCCACTTTTTAGTTCTAAAGGATAGCTTGACCACTAGTTTCCTTTCCCATCTCATCATGGTAACTCAAATTTATCAAACCATGTTGATATAAATTTTTATATCATCATCATCATCTCAAATCTATTATATTATTCTTTTTATAACCCATAGTGTTCCCTTCCATGATTCTTTGCTTGGATTTATTGACATCTCATGGTCTTATTTATCTTAGTATACACATCCATTGATATATGTCTTTATCTCAAGATTATGTATCTTATCCATCACATCCACTTTCCTCCCTCGTAGGCATTTCTCTTTGCCTAAGACTAATTTTGAGAGGCTAATCATTGGTGTTATGGTGTATTCCCCCTTGGGACTAGTTTTACACCTATAACCTCACTTATATTCATCCCCTTGAATTATTTATTAGGGCATCATATCACTCATAGCTCAATTATCATATAGGTTATTTTAAACCCTACTTGTCCTGACTATATACCCACCCTATGTCTCATTTTAAATAGCCATTTAGTCCATTTATCCTTGCATTCCCTATCAAGGGGGCATCATGGAAACTCATTTTTATTAACCCATTATGCAATGGTTCTCCCTTGAAATAACATTACTCCCACTTCATCTCTTGCAATTCCCTTTAAAATAAGGGTGAAACGTTTACATATAAATCTACTCACCTTAATTATTCAACTAAATTTGCTAAACTAATTTTTAAATCTAATTCTATTTCCCACTATATACTTATTATACCATACTAACCATTATATACACCACACACCATATTAATTCATTTATTATCTCATTAATACTAAATTAACCTATTAATCCTTCTTCACTTAATAACCACTTACCCACTTGTTAATTTTAAATTCACAGTATATCACCTACCTCTCCTAGACATCCTATCCATAGCTTCTCCTATAAACCTAGTTTATTAAACCCACCTAAAATGCCTAATCTAATCCTCATTAATCCCTAATTAGATATAGAGTTATCTAGCTCTATATTCCTCCTCTAATCCATCCATTCCTCTATAATCTTCTAAATCTAGATAATTATTAAGAATTTATAGTTCCTTTTTAATCCCCCCCACCACCTTATAAATAACTAATCAAAGTCCTTGGTTGGAATAATTACAAAATACATAAGCTCATATAGCCTCCATATTCTCTCACATTGCATCTATAATCCTTGTCTTGCATTCAAATGTCATTAATCATTTTGTGCCCAACTGAAATCTTGAATCCACCTTATCTTTCAATCTGATATCATACAATCAAATTATCCTTGGATAAATATTTTAAATATCTTGTAGTGAAGGTTTAAGATGCAAGGTGATGGTAAGATCATTTTAATTAAGTTTTTATTGCTTCTTCATTCTTTCTCATTGATGTTTTTTTGAATTTTGAGTTGATTTATTATATTTTATGTATTTAAATCTATTTCTCAAATTTAAAAATCATAGGTATTATTAAAAGACACTAAATAGATACATTTCCACTGATATTTTACACATATAGTTGTCATGGAAAGGATTATTCAATCATATTCAGTGGATAGAGAAATAAAGATAAAGTACTTGATTACTAATTAAAATGTGATGAATGAGAAATTAAATTTTTTATCTCCACATGTGGGAGTATACACATTCACTACCAAGCAATAACTTCATGAATAAGAATTTGAAATTGCTTCCTAGTTATGGACTCTCCATTTTAGTGAAGCTAGATCAAAACAAGGTTATGGTGTTTGCATAACCCTAACAAAACTAGATGGTAATAAATACATGGCTACCTATAGGTTACAATTTCCTTACACCAACAATAGATTTGAGTATGAATCTATAATCCTTAGTCTATAATTTGAGCTAAAGAATAATGTTAAGCAGTTGTAGATATTCAATGATTATGAGTTACTTGTTAACCATATCATAAAGAAGTATTAATGAAGAATCATCTACTTAAAGGAGTCTAAAAAGTGAGTGTGGGACCTGATTGATTCTTTTAAAGGATTCAACATCATATCCATCCCAAGAGCACAAAATTAGATAATAGATTCACTAACAGTGTTTTTGGACAATCTAGTACCCCTCTAAGAATCTAAAATGTATAAATTATCTATGGAACTAACTCTCTATACATCTATTATAGAAAATGTAAACAAATTCTATGTGTTTGAGGATGATCAATAGATTGTCTAATTCTTGAGCATTTTTAGGACCTTTGAATCTCTATTGATAGATGAGAAAGATGTAAAGCCCATGCCTATTGAAGACCAAGAAGAGGATGGTGTCCTATAGCTAAAGGAAACCTACATCTATCTATAAATGGTTTACTTATTTTGATATTTTGATGTAGATTCACAAGCTCAAAATTAGAATTAGTCTAAAGTAACTATGTTTTATTTCATCAATGAGAATCTGGGCACTGACCAACTCCCTTAATATATGAATATTGGACTAAGTTGCACTAAGAGTGAGAAATAAAATTTAAATAATATATTAACATAGTACAATGACATGATTTATTAGACATATGAGGACCCAAATATATCTAACCCCAAATTTTTTACTCATATATCTCCATTCAATCTAGAACATAGGTCTTTCAAGCAAATATAGAGTCTAGTTAATCCAATTTTAGAACATCTCTTATAGATAGAGGTATAAAATCTACTAGATGCTAGGATTGCCTATTCAATTAGACATTATACTTTAATAGACAACTTGGTAATATTCAAGAATAAGAGTGGATAAATTAGACTTTGTGTTGACGTTAGGAACCTAAATCAATCATCAAAAAGATAATTATCCTTTTCCCTCCCTAGATGAGGTAATCTATATGTTCAATGGGTCTGAGATGATGTATTTTCTAGATGGATTATCAAGAAGAATGCCTTTACCACTGAGGATATTTTCCATATAAAAATATGTCATTTGGCCTAATCAATGTAGGAGCTACCTTCTAGATAGTCATGGACTTTGATTTCTAGGGATTCATTGGTAAATTCATCATCATATACATGGATGACATGACATTATATTCTAAAGACAATGTTGATCATGAAAATCATCTAAAAAACATATTTAATAAATTTTGAAGATATGAAGCCTCTCTAAATCCAAATAAAAGTATCTTTATAGTTACAATAGTAAAACTACTAGGCTTTGTCATCACTAAAGTTAGTATCTCCATTAATCCAAATTGAGTTTAGGACATTTTCAATTCAACACCTCCAAATAACAAGAAGGAATTGAATTCCTTTGGTAAGATAAAATTTGTGCAAAAATTTGTTTCTAGTTTGAAAGATATTTTCAAACCATTGAATTCCATGCTGAAATAAGATGCTAAGATATAGTGGAAAATACAGACTAAGAGATATTTTCAAGACATCAAGACTACTATTAATCAAACCCCAATTTTGCTTAACCCAAATTTCAATCAAGATTTATATCTTTATTCATTTGCTTCATAACATACTGTAATTATTATAAATACAAATAAGGTGGATGACAATGAATATCCCACTACCTTCATGAACACCAAACTAAAGGATGCAATGTTTAAATACTCTATGATATACAAACAAATATATTCCTTTATTAAAGCTATGAAAAATTTTAGGCATATTATTCTAAGAAACAAGACATTCACTATTTTTCCAAACCCAACCATTAATTTTAAACTTGGCCATAATGAATTGGGGGAAATAAGAGGTAAATGTCTGACCCAACTTTAATATTTTAACATTGAAACTAGGCCATCCAAGATGGTGAGAGGCTAGGGGATTATCTAGCTAATAACTGAGACTAATCCATGCATTAGTATTGAATAAATTAGTGAGACATCGATAACTAGTGGTGAATGGTACACTCAAATCATCCATTATCTACTCATATGTATATGCCCTCTAGAGATAAACATGGAGTAGAGGTGAGTTCTCAAGCTCAAATCAACTCATTATATGATCAATAAGGGAGTCCTATATAGAAATAAATATGAAGGCATCTACTTGAGATGTGTTTCAAAATAATAAGTTGAGGACATACTGGATAACCTACAATAGAATATAGGTAGTAGGTATCCCTTAGGGAATATGAAAACTCATAAAATTTTGAATTTGGAATATTATTTCCATACAATCTTAAAAGATGCAAATAACCATGTTAATAGCTATTATGACTGTTGAGGATTTGGGAAAAGAGAAGCGAATGTTTCCATGTATTTGAAATTAGTCAATTAAGTACATCCCTTTGTGTAATGGGACCTTAAGTTTAATGGGATGATAAACCCAAACTCTTTAGGAAGGCACAATTTTTACCTAGCATCCATTTACTACTACATTGGGTAGATATAAGATTTAGCTATAAATAATTCTAGAGTGATTAATGTCATCAAGTTTTTGGAAGAGAATATATTAACTAGTTTTATCACTCTCATTTATTTATTTTTTGATAATGGTATAGTATCTAGTCTACTAAATTTATAGAATGGGCTTATGATAATCAAATTACCATCAATTTCTCTTTGAACTATTATCCACAAGGGAATAGAGTCACTGAGTCTAACAATAAAAATCTAATGGATGCCATTAATAAATCAACACATGGAAAGCCAAGGGAATTGCATTTTTTATTAAAATATGAATTATGGGTAGATATAACTAAGCATAAGAAGGCCCTCAAGGCTTCTCCTTTTCTACTAGTGTATGGGAAACATCCATTCTTCCCTATCACTCTTCAAATAACAAAGTACTAGTTTAATCAAGACTACATGGGGGAAGATAAAATAATATAATATAGACTATTTGACATAGTCCAAATGGAAGATATAATAATTTAATCATTATACAACTTTAGTAAACATCAAGATATTATCAAAATATGGTTTGACAAAAGATCTAAAATCAAGCCTTCAAGATTTTAGACCTAGTGTTTCTATTGGATAAAGTACATAAAAAGAAAGGACAACGTGATAAGTTCAATCCTTTATGGATTATAACATATTAAATATTATATAACCTAGGTAATAATTCCTTATAGTTGAAAGACCTCCAAGGTAATGACCTCACTTTTTCAATCAATGGATAGTTTTTGAAACACTATTTATGGATTCTCCAACTGGAAATGTCTCAAAATGATTATAACTAGATATGTAGATGTAGGATTAGATTAGGTTTCATATTTTTATATAATATATTTCCTACTTTCTAGAATATATTTCTTGCTATCTAGGTTTAGTCTTTCATGTTTTATGCATTTCTTTTTAGTAGGCGAGTTGTTATGATTTTTAGATTAATTTTATAAAAACTACATAATAAACTCACTAATTTCTTATGATGGAACTAAAAATTACATGAAAAAAATAAGGGGGGAATACATAAGGAAAAAAATTATCATTAATTATGATTTAATCTGGCAGTGTAAGCTTTTTTTGGGATCGAGGTACATGTATTATTAGTGAATTAGGTTTTCCTTAAACTAATTGACTTTACTAGACCTCTAGAATTTATTCCAATCTAATCATTAAAATTTTATAAAGATTTTTTCATTTCCAAAATTTAACTACTCTATTACATGCTAAAACATGAATGAAAGATAATCAACATAGAAATGGAGAGACACTAGTAGGGACATATTGATAAAATTAATTTTTCTTATTATTTAACACTAGAATGAAATATGTGTTCTTTTATATTTAAGCTATAGGGTTAATAATATATAAATAAAATGGCAAAAAGGTGATAATAAGATCTATATAATTCCAACTAAATGCTAAACTTAGATATAACCATAAACTATATTATTAAATTGAGATAATCTAAATATGGAAAGTAAAACTAGGCTAGATATAGAAATGACAAAGAAGAGTACGTAGGATATTTTGATGCTAATGTAGTTATGGACCTGAAATAGGATGAAGTAAAGTGGGAAGATGATTCTATAATAGTTTTTAGATTTTGGATCATGTGCCTCTAGCTATCTAGATAGTTGTTTCAGCCATAAAATATTGCATTGATGTTACTATATAAATATAATAATAGTGTCTTATGTGGAATATTTTGTGAAATAAGATGAAATGACCTAGATTTTTATGGGTTTGGATTCACCTTCACTCTATTTCATTCAGATATAGGACATGGTTAATCATTTCTTATGAAATGGTAGGACCCTAACTTTTCATATTCAATGTGAAATTAGGAAAAAATGTGTTAGTGGGCACATGATGTTGAGCTGACCTTAATGACCATACTAGTAAATGAAAATTCATAAATATCTAATACTCCAAAAAAGGTCCTCATATTCGTGTAGTTCTCCCCTATGTGTTGTCTTTTATGTGAATTATGTAATGTGTGTAAATCAAGTACAATAGTGACCTAGCTTTTACCTTGGCAAATTAGGCTCTTAGGATACTCCTTTTGTACTTCAAACTTATAGATGTGTTGTACCTATGATTGGTATAGAAATAGGGAAGCTTTGATGAATTTAATACTTGATAAAGTGATTTTGTATAAGTTCCTTGGTCTTTTTGGTCTTTTATAGATGAGTAATGAATGAGGGTTGATCTTGTATTTATATCAATCCCTTTGGAGTAATAAATTGCATTAAAGCACTTAGATCGATAATTAGAATACATTTTATTTAAAAACTAGATGCCTTTTGGGAAATAAACACGTACATTAGGGTAGGACAGTAATGTTGATGCTATTTTATGTCTCAGACATTAGTGTCCAAGTAGTAATAAAATAAGTACAGGATCAAAACTTGCAAAGGTGTAAAATAAGTACATTTTAAATATTTTGGGTAAGAAAATATGTTTATGTCATCAATATAAGATTATTTAGACTAAGAGATAGTTCAACGGGAATAATATAGAGAAAATGTGAGGATTGCATAAGTGAGGAGATTTTATAACTAAGAGGAACAACCAAGGTTGATTTTTCCAAGTGTACAAGATTGAGATTTTATAGAATCACAAAATATTAGCTACATTTACCCCCCACCCCCTTTAACCTAGTAATGAGATTGATAGTTTAAAAGAAAGGAATAAGTACCTGGGTATGTATGCACACCTTACCTTTGCTTGAGTTTAGTTTGAGTGCTTTTACTAGTGACTGACCTACAACCAAGAGCATGTTATAGTGTAAAATAAATGCATATAATCTAGGTTAAAAGTACTTGAAATATATTTAAATGAAAGAGCAAGGTTTAGAAGTACACATGTGTGTCAATGTAACCACTTTCTTATTGGTAAGTTATTTTTATAAAGATGTGTCATTGTAAGGGTCTAAAACTAAGATTAAGATAAATATAGATAACTATTTAAAGTACATATATCCAAGGAGATATATATATATATATATATATATATATAGAGAGAGAGAGAGAGAGAGAGAGTCATAAGTATCATTGGGTTACACATTTGAGCTAATCTTAATTGTCAGGTGGCAACTCACATTTTCTCTAAAGTTGGGGGCATGTTCCTCTCTCTCTCTCTCTCTCTCTCTCTATATATATATATATATATATATATATATAGAGAGAGAGAGAGAGGAACATGCCCCCAACTTTAGAGAAAATGTGAGTTGCCACCTGACAATTAAGATTAGCTCAAATGTGTAACCCAATGATACTTATGACCTAGTGATGATGAATAATCCATTCCAACTTGAAAACTTGGAAATATTGAGTGATTTGATCACCTTAACCATACCAAAAGGTGAACCAACTAATGCATTAGATTGGCTCAATATGGTCCATAAATGTCTAGATGGTATTAGTAAGTGAAATGGTTCTAGAATATAAAAATGATTTGTATTTTGTAATATTAGGCACATATTGCATAGAATATGCACCTTAGATATGTATTGTGTTGAAACTATGTATAACAATGTTACCAATGTATATAATTTTACCACAACTATGAATATGAATCATTTAATTGTTTACTTTAGCCAATTCAAATAACTATATATCTGTTGAGGACATGTTTCCAAACCATACCCCTATATGTATGGATAAAATATTAAAATTTATTTAAGTACCAGTGTGTAGGACATTTTTCCAAAACATAACTCAATTATAAACTAGAGTTGCTAAATACTGAATAGGTGTGGAGAATATGTTTCCCTAGCATGCCCCCACTAAATTTGATAATTGATATAAGTACTCTATACTGAATGAATGTGGATACCATGATTCCAAACATTCTCTCAATAAATTTGATAATTATGAATGTGTGGAAACCATTCCCATACGACATACCCCCATTGAATCTATAAACTGATATAAGCACCAGATACTTAATGGTCTGGAGAACATGCTTCCAAATCATGCCTCCACTAAATCTAATAATTGCACCAAGTGTGGAGAAAATGCTTCCCAATAATATTCTCCCCACCTTTGAGGTTAGGTAAATATAGGAACTTGGATTTACCTCACCTCAAAAGGGTAAGATAACCTTATAATCTATGAATGTAACCATGTAGCATATCGAAGGAACATGTCTAGGTAAATGTGTGATTAAATCACATAAACCCAAATTGATCACATGTAGGTCTAAGATGCATGATAAATATAATGGTAACATCTAGGTAATAAAAATACAAGTTTAATATTAAAAAACACACATGCATAAGATCACTCAAAATCAAGTAAACAAACTATGGTTCAAAGACACCATAAAAAAGGGATATTTTTAAATGTTGTACACTCAAAGGGACATCACCTAGTAAAATGTCCATAAAATAAAGAATAACATATTTAAATTCCCATACCATAAAAAATGACATGATGTAAATTTCAAATAAATCATACATAAACATGGGGGCTATAAGCTAAGAAGCATATTCAAATTCTTTAACATGCAAGACAAGACACTCAAATAAGTGCATAAACTAAAGCATAAGCAACTAGCATAAACATGTCATAGTGGCACATGGATCCATTGTGTTAGAAAATTATGTCAAGTGTATACCATATTAATTACCCTATGTAATACATAATCATGTATAATAGGCATGTGTAAGTATATATGTAAGCTCAAACATGATACTGTAGAGTGATCATCAAATAATATAACCTATGTGTATCAAGATTGAAGAAATATATTCCCCTAATGTCCATATGGTATGAGTAGAGGTAAAGCCCAAAATCTCAAATAAAAGTGTATCATGTATCTGTATATGCCTATTTCACACCCAATGTAGAAGTTTGAAACATATGTGTATGTGGTCCATCAATATTGGAGTAACATAGTGATGTCAAGGAACCACTAAAATATTTAATTTCTATAAGTGTTTTTGGTTTTTGTAATGTTTTTGATTCTTTTTTGTGTTTCTTGAATTTTTGGAATAGTTCTAGTCAAGTAGGTCCTCATCCTCAAAATGTAGTGGGTCACCTAAAAAGGATTTTATGATTTGTTTATATCGATGTAGTTCTAATATCTCAATATTTATATGTGATGGTTTACCTACAACAAAGGTTGTAAGAAAATGATCATGTCTATCATGTTGGATGAAAATTGGTGTACCCATATTATCAAACTTTACACATGTTTGTAGGATCTAGTTTAACATTCCACTTAACTAGCCAATTTTGTCCAAATTTTAGACTTAATCATGATTCGTGTTCATTTATCCATATAGTTAAAACTTGGACACATGAGCCACAAGTAATGGATAATTAAATTTATCATCATAATTTCAAATCTAATGGAGAATATGTTACCTCATCGATAGCATGTTGTAATTGTGCTATAAAATTGATACCAAAAATGGTATCCTATTTGTTTAGATCAAGATGGATATTATGGTAATATATCCCATCAATATAAGCAATAATAGTTAAATACTCATGCTTTTATTAATTTGAGTGTTGTTTCTCATTTAAAATATAGGAAGTATTTTTTCATCTTGCCTATTATGGATGTAATATATATGCATCCTTAAATTTTATCTTGTTGAATAATGTTTTTCAATGTCACACATTGATTGGTATTATGACCAATGATTTGATTATAATTATATTATGGTACTCACTTTATGGGTATAATTCTACTAATAGAGTTGTGTCAAGTAGAAGGTAAATAAATCATATTATGTTCAAGTAACAAAGATAAGATTATATTATTAGTATCATGTCATGCCATGATTTGTAAATCTGGTTGTGAAGGATTTTGAGAAGTCTTCACATTATTTACCTGATATAGTTACATTTGGACCATATAATTTTTCCTCAATGATTTTAAGTAAGAGCAATATATACAATAAAATATATTTACATGTTCATCAGCTAATTTTATTTTTCCCTTATCTACATTGAATGTTTTATTTAATGCAAGTGGGTTTAACCTATATGTGATAGGACCTGTAGGTTAAAATAAGTTATGAAAAAAGTGATTGAATGGATCAAATTTTAAATTTCACATTTTTTCTTTTATCATATCATAGGTCATATTTTCATCATTGTCATAATAATTTTAAACATGGCCATTTTTTTTTGGTATTAACCAATAAAGAAATCTCGAATGGTAATTATTCTTGTGTGTTGACTGGTTGTTTTAGTAATGGGTCCTTCTCTTCATGATTATCTATGTGGACCTTTGATCTTAATGCCCTATTTATATCTAGATATATTGTAATTATCTCACTTATGTCATATGTATGTATATGTTGAAAAGGGATGGATTATTTAGGTGATACTACTATAGGGATGCCTTCAGTTCATAATGTATTGTTGAAAAAAAATTTAAAGGCTCATCATTGATGGGCATGAATAATAAGGTCCCCTCATGTATAAATTTGAAACATTTATTAATTTTAAATGGGATAACTTACATTAAATGTATCCAAGGTCTACCCAAAAGTAAATTATAATGTAAATATTGAGACATGACCTAAAAAGTAGTTTAAACTATTTTTGGTCACATCAAATATAATTTATCCAATTCGAGGGTTATGTGAATTTTCAAACCCTTTTATATGCATAAAATTTCCTTGGATAATAGTTATATTGATACCCATGGTTTTTATAAATTGCATGCTACAAATATTTAGACATGATCCATTATCAATGATCACTCTTTTGATACCTTTAGTTTGTAATTTTAATTGTATGAACTAATGCAAATTTTAGTCAAAAAAATCTTTGTAGGGTAAATTTATTGGCTCAAAGGTGATGATCTTATCATTATTATTAAGATCTTTCATAATATCCACAAATTAATCAGGCTCAATATTACTTGAGACTTGAATTTCACCTAATGTTTCATATAAGATATCCTTATAAACATTAAATTGATCTAGAATCTCGAGGATTGAAATATTATCATGTGCATTGTTCATTTGGTAAATAATGTCATATCCCTTGGATTTTATTACTATCCTAGGTTTAGGTAGCACTTGTTATGTATTAACATATGATGGGATGGGTTGGGTAACCTTATCTTTTTTAGTAACATTGTGGATCATGGAATCAAATATAATCTATGGGTGCATAATGGGTGTGGGATGGTAGTTTTCATTCAATAATATATAGGTAGTAAAAAAGATCAAACATGCTTTTTGGTATATGTTAGGATTGTGGAGCTAAAAGCTTCACTGATGCAGATACAGAGGAGGTTGCAGGAGAGTTGCTGAGTGCCAGAGACACCGGCGTCGGTCAGGCCAACCGACGTCGGCAGGAAAGGGCAGGAAAGACAACCGGCGTCGGTCAGAGATCGGCCGGCGTCGGTGACCCCCAGGCGGACAGGGACCGGCGTCGGTCGCCTGTGTGGTTCGGACTGAGCCAATTACGGGCAGTTAACTAACGAACCAAGTGTTTGCATGAAGAGATCTAATTTTAGACTGAGAGCTGCGGATCTAATTATTGTAATTAGATGTCTAATTATTGTTTGGATGAGATCTATATAATAGACTCATGGTTGTATTGGAAAAGTGTGCTAGGGAGTAAGAGAGCATAATTATAAGCTCCTTCTGTGTGTGAGGTAGAGCAATGGTGCGTTCCTCCTAGTGCCACAGTACCAGGTGTGTTGGTGCTGGATTGGAGAGCCAGCTGGGTTCTTCAGGAGTGTAGGATCTTGGTCACAGTTGCATGGCCTATATAGGAGATCTACATGGTAAGTAAGATCGTTGATCTGCAGGTGTATGTGTATGTAAGGTCGAGGTTCACAGGTGAATAGAACCATTGTTTGATTTGCAGGTGTGCAAGGTCATACAGACAGCAACACAACAGGGAGCAGTATCAGGCAGGATCTACTTGGAGTACAGGTGTGTACTCGGATAGAGCAAGAGGAAGGCAAGGAAGTTCCTTCCATAAGTATGGTCTATTGAAGTGCAGGTTATTGCAAGTTCATGGGAGATCTACTTGAAGTACCTTGAGTACTTGTGGAGCACGTGGAGTGCTTGTGGAGTGCGTGGAGCACTTGTGTTGTGCGTGGAGCATGGAAGGTGAACATCAACTCTGTATTTGAGTTGGGTGTTGAGACCTGTGAGAGGGAGAGCTTTGGGGAGAAGATTTACTGTTCACTTGAGGTGTGGGAATCCTCTGTAAGGTGGTGGAGAAGATGTGGCATATTCTCTATTGTATTCTTTTCTGTATAAAGTGTTAATACAAGTTGTGTATTGTCTCTCATATGCTGTGTTATTCTGAATTCTAGTTACTTGGTGAATCTGGTTATTTCCGCATATTAAGTTGTTTGAAGTTTGGTAATCAATTGTATGTTTCCGGTTTTGCATCCTGACAAGTGGGATCAGAGCATGTTTGTTGTTCTAGATTCCTGACAAGTGGTATCAGAGCTAAGGTTGCAGGAAGCAGGTTGTGTTTTGGTTACAGGGCACTCTCAGGGGTTTCTGATTGAGTGGGAGTAGAGCAACGGCAGATCAAAGTAAGCTAAGAATGGAGGAGTTGAAAAGCACAGACGATTACTCACGGTCTGATGGAAAGAAAGAGCAGGTAAAAGAAGATTGTTGGTTGGTAACAGATCAGCATGAAGAAACTGAAGATACAGATGTTGCAGGTGTTATTGCACAGGATGTGTTTGCAGGTTTCTTGGATAAAGTTGAATCTTGGATAAAAGATTCGGTTGCCTCTTTCCATGCAGCCCCAGATAGAGGAGCTGGTAAGCCTTGCCAAAGAATTGGCAAAGGGGAAGTGAAGCTGAAATTGCAGGCGGCCAACACACAGGTGTTGATGAAGGTCATGCAGGTCCCAGGTTTGGAGATATGGCTAATTTCTTCAAAAAGATTGGGTGATGAGAGATGCACAAGAACTCTCACAGCGGTAGCACTTGAATTAGCTGGTGGTAAGAAAACAGGTATACTTTATCTACTTGTTTATATTACTGATTCTTCTTCTGTTGCGGAGACGTGGCTTCGTAGGCTTGGTCACATGAGCAGGAAGGAGATGCATGTTCTTAAGCGGAAGACAGATATATTTGACAGGTTTAAGAACTGGAAAGCCTTGGTGTTCTTGGAGGAGATGGCGGACAGAGTTCAGTGGATGAGGCTGGATACATCTGAGTAGAGCAGTTTGGACATGTGTTTTGATTCAAAGGAGCTCGTGGGTAAAAAGTCATCACTCACAGGCGAACACAGACACCGATGTCGGTCAGGAGGAACCGGCGTCGAACAGACAGGTGCCGATGTCGGTCATGTGCAGACCGAAGCCGGTGATGTCGGGCAGGGTAAGACCGACGTCGGTCATGGGACCGACGTCGGCAGTATGTAAGACCGATGTCGGTCAGGAGGACCGACGTCGGCAGCAGGGACACCAGCGCAGGCAGGTTGGTAGTCAGGTACAGATGCATGGAACCGACGTCGGTCGGATGCAGACTGTGGAGTGACTGAGGTCGGTCACTGTAACGAATTTTGGGTGGACAGCAAGCTGTCAAGGAGTCTCAAACACCCATACGGAGGACTGAAGGCGTAAGTAGGCCCTCAAATTCGTTGTTCCTCTTCTTCATACTTGTTGCTGATTGTATAGCAGGAAGGATCCAGGAAACAGGTGTGAGCTTAGCAGGGATATGATGCAGAACCAGATGGGTGTCTTGGTAGGTTTGCCAGCTGGAAGAAAGCACAGAGACGAATGGATGCCTTAGTAGAAGAATAGAGAGAACGGATACGTGAGACAGAAGACCAGGCATACGGTCTTGAGGAGCTGCAGGATAGTGGTACCAGGTTTGACAGGTGGAGGACGAAGCATGGCTTCAGTCAGTGTCAGGTAACTACTGTGGTTTGCCTTACCAGGTGGATGATGAGTCGCGACATCATTCTGTTGCTGTATGTGGATGGTATATTTGCTAGTAGGGTTAGTACATACAGGGTTTTGCTGAGCTAAGGGTAAGATTAGTTCAGTGGCATGTCATGAGGAGTTTGGAGCAGCGGAATTCTTTGACATGGGAGGCATGGAGATCACTGGTTGATTTTGTCTCAAGTGGGAGCTGATGTGAATCAGGTGTTGGCGAGGTTCGGGATACAGAACCGGAGCACACTAAGGGCTGGACAGGTACAGTGTCCGAAATCACATGAGGTCTGGTATAGACCTGAATATTCCCATGCAGTGGGAGCTGTCAGAGTTAGGAGCCAATTCGGGGAAGTGGGTTCTCAGGTTTTCTGAGAGGGACCGGCAGCAGGTGTCGCTATGCAGGGTCAGGACTTCACTACAGGTGTTGTAGGTTCGGATGTGGCAGGGTACTCGGATGACAGGTGGTACATCACAGGTTGTGTGGTGTGTTGTCTTCAGGTGGGAGCTTGAAGAGGGATACAAACCAGGAAACAGATTAGACGGAGTACAGGTACAGGTACAGTGCAGCTGTTTATCTCCAAGTGGGAGATTGTTAGGATTGTGGAGCTAAAAGCTTCACTGATGCAGATACAGAGGAGGTTGCAGGAGAGTTGCTGAGTGCCAGAGACACCGGCGTCGGTCAGGCCAACCGACATCGGCAGGAAAGGGCAGGAAAGACAACCGGCGTCGGTCAGAGATCGGCCGGCATCGGCGACCCCCAGGCGGACAGGGACCGGCGTCGGTCGCCTGTGTGGTTCGGACTGAGCCAATTACGGGCAGTTAACTAACGAACCAAGTGTTTGCATGAAGAGATCTAATTTTAGACTGAGAGCTGCGGATCTAATTATTGTAATTAGATGTCTAATTATTGTTTGGATGAGATCTATATAATAGACTCATGGTTGTATTGGAAAAGTGTGCTAGGGAGTAAGAGAGCATAATTATAAGCTCCTTCTGTGTGTGAGGTAGAGCAATGGTGCGTTCCTCCTAGTGCCACAGTACCAGGTGTGTTGGTGCTGGATTGGAGAGCCAGCTGGGTTCTTCAGGAGTGTAGGATCTTGGTCACAGTTGCATGGCCTATATAGGAGATCTACATGGTAAGTAAGATCGTTGATCTGCAGGTGTATGTGTATGCAAGGTCGAGGTTCACAGGTGAATAGAACCATTGTTTGATTTGCAGGTGTACAAGGTCATACAGACAGCAACACAACAGGGAGCAGTATCAGGCAGGATCTACTTGGAGTACAGGTGTGTACTCGGATAGAGCAAGAGGAAGGCAAGGAAGTTCCTTCCATAAGTAGGGTCTGTTGAAGTGCAGGTTATTGCAGGTTCATGGGAGATCTACTTGAAGTACCTTGAGTACTTGTGGAGCACGTGGAGTGCTTGTGGAGTGCGTGGAGCACTTGTGTTGTGCGTGGAGCATGGAAGGTGAACATCAACTCTGTATTTGAGTTGGGTGTTGAGACCTGTGAGAGGGAGAGCTTTGGGGAGAAGATTTACTGTTCACTTGAGGTGTGGGAATCCTCTGTAAGGTGGTGGAGAAGATGTGGCATATTCTCTATTGTATTCTTTTCTGTATAAAGTGTTAATACAAGTTGTGTATTGTCTCTCATATGCTGTGTTATTCTGAATTCTAGTTACTTGGTGAATCTGGTTATTTCCGCATATTAAGTTGTTTGAAGTTTGGTAATCAATTGTATGTTTCCGGTTTCGCATCCTGACAAGTGGGATCAGAGCATGTTTGTTGTTCTAGATTCCTGACAGTATATAGATTTTGGCTCTATAAGATTGCAAAATGAATTTTGAAAAGAGATTGATTATTTTGTTTTCTTTAAAACCTTCTCATTATTAGTATGTGTTTCTTATAAGATTTGACAAGACAAGTTATTTAACAAACTAAAATAGCTATGACATATTAGAACCCAAAATGGGTAATGTATGCATCAATGTTGCACATATTTTATGACAATGAGGGGTTAGAAAAATATAAAAATTAGAAAACCCTAGGTGACCTATGGCTTGATGTTCAAATATTGGGCTCACCAAAGTTTTAACCCTAAAATGAAAAATGTTTTGTTTTATGTTCAAGTTATAGGGTTAATAATATTTAATTAAATGGAAAAATGGTGATAATTAGATCTATAACAAGCCAATTAAATGATAAACTTAGATATAATCATACACTGAATTCATTATGCTAAGATAGTCTGAATATAAAAAATACAATTGGGGTATATATTAAAATAACAAATAAGATAATTATTTTGATGCTAATATCGTTATGGATTTGGAACAAGTTAAAAGTAGATGATAAGATAATTAAAGAATAGTTGTCAGATTCTAGATCTAGTGCCTCTAACTATACAAATAGTTACATCAACCCTAGATGGTTACATCAACGATAATGTCTAAGTCTAATGATAGTGTATTATATGAAATATCTATTGAAATAGGTTTAGACATCTAGTTCGTAGAACCATTGTGTTGAAATTGTAAATATTACTTGAAATGTACTCAAACACATAATTTAGGCCAAAGTCACTAAAATGCGCTAAACGGTTCAATCTTGTCACATACAAGTGCCAACTTAGGCTAATCTATCCCTGAATGGGGAAATTCATTTTACATGATTATTAACTTTGATCAAATCATTTTGAGTCAAAATGATGAAAATGTATTTTGGTACTCTAGATCACTATTTTCTTCTAATTCAAAAGCACATTGTCTGTACATAGCTAACATCACCTTATAACCCCTCTCCAATCAAATTATGACTCAGTAATATTATTTTCTAGCTAGTTTTATTAATTGTGCACCAATTTATAAAGAATTGCTCTAAAATTGATTAATCTTACTTAGGTAAATTAAACCAAATTATAAGCTTAAGTAAGAATTATATGGAATTTATTGAATATTTTTTATTATAAATTTATTCCTATTAATTACATCATCAAATGACATGATCAATGGGGTGGCATCCATAAGCCATAAATGCAAAAAATATCAAGATTATGGCTTTATATGCTTCTTTAATGCCCCTTCCTCCTAGATATTTATGATGATACTTATGGATGTTATTTACATAATTAGATTAATTCAAGGCCACACATATTCATATTGAGATGGATGATCCTAGTTGATCCTAATAAATTTGGAAAATATATAAATAGGAGAGCCAAGACCACTTTGATTAAGCTTCATTTGTGTAAACTTATTATGCATATTTCTCTCCATAACCTTTCTTTGTGTTGATTATTATGTTTAATTTGCAATATGATGGCTTCTTTAATAGGCAAAACATTGATTTTCATATCATGAGACTAGATTAGTTGGTGTTCTTGAGATGGTGGAGGGTCTTGGCTTTACACCATTATTGAAGGCTTGAGCATCAAATTAATGGGAAAAACATGTTTTGAACTGCATTTGGATTGTGGGAAGCTCTTGGGAAGGTAACTTGTGTTTGCTTTCTTTCATTTGCTTTTAATTTTCCTTTTCACACCCCATTGAATAGGTTAGCCTATATTCTTATGTTCTTATGCATTTCTTGTGTTTTTCATGATTAATGTTTAATTTAACCATCTTTTTAATCCATAGCTACACCTTGGAACACCTGGTGGGCCCACTCATCCATCTCAAGCAAAGAAGACATTTTGGCAATTTTATATTTCTTTAAAAGTCATTAAAAATCCTTTAACATTAATTTTTAACTTCATTTTCCCATGTTTTTTATGTTTTCTATTAATACACAGGTCACATAATGATTGACATTGATTATGTGTAACCAACATCAGTGAAGGCTAACCAACATTGGTTAGGTTTCAGGGAAAACATGACTAACAATATGCATTTTTAGAGATTTATTCAAATTTGTAGTTATCAAATTGGGTTTATAAGTCTCTAGATTAAACATTATTACCTAATCCAAAATTTTATTTTGGAGATTTTATTCTGACCTTGGGATAACAAATTTTTTGTAACAAATCTTCTTTTGCCTAAGGGTTCACAAGTGATCACTATCAATCATTTTTGACTGGAAACCATTATTTATGACTAGCATTAGTCTTGTTAGAACCAACATTAGTCACTATTAACTGTTGTTGGTCTCTGCATGTAAAAAATTGATCCAGGCATCAATTTAGGCAACAATTCGGGTGACAGTTCCACTCCAATTGATGACGGAACTTTCGGGAGCCATAACTTTTGCACCGTAGCTCCAATTGACTCGCCGTTTGAACCGTTGGAAAGCTAAGAACGAGGGGAACATCATGAAATGGCATGAGCTTTGCTCGATGAAGTTTGACCGCCGAAAACCCAACGGAAGTGCCTCAATTTTCAATTTTATTAGTGCTGTCTAAAAATAGTAAGTTGCTAAAAATAGTAATTCCTCGAATTATGTATTGTTTTAAATATTGGAAGTCGTACCACTTCATCTCCCTCGAGATTGGTGACCTTCCACATCCTTCCCATGCCTTCAAATTGTGTATAAAAGAAGAGGTAACCAGAAATGTAAAGACAGACATCTCTTCCCAGAGATAAGCATATATTTGTATTGCGAATTTAAGGAATACTACATCTCTTCTCAGAGAATTCATTGTTACTGTGTTATTTCTATGTTATTGTGATATTTATCAACCAAGACTTCTGAGTTTTGGATCAGTGGTATCAGAGCGGTTTGTCTTGAGAGTGTATGATCCCGAGGACGAGGTCAGGCTATAAGAAGCTTGGGTGGGAAACAACAGAGCTTCCAAATTTTCCACCTGTTCGCTCCAAACGACCTCAAATGGCAGACGACACCGAGACATCCGATCCTTTTAAGGAAATGGTGAATGAGGCCCTCCAACGGCAACAAGCACAGATGCTGCAACAATTTGCCCAAATTCTTCAAACACTTCCGATGGGAAATCCTAGCTCCGCGGCTCCACTTCCTGGCTCCTCATCCAGGGAACGACCTTTCAGTGCCCCAACACCCTTCAAGGTCCAGGTAAATTTTGATATTCCTACATTTGAAGGTAAAATCAATGCTGATGCAGTAGAAAATTGGTTAGATCAACTGTCTTCCTACTTCTCTGTAAATAAGTTCACCGATGGAGAAAAGATTACTTTTGCTCTTTTGAAATCAACATTGCCTGTGAAAAACTGGTGGGAAGTGTGCAAAAAGAGGTTCAGCACAGATGACATTGGTCTTGAGGCAGAACCTACCTGGGATGATTTTGTAGAAGCAGTGAAAGAAGAATACTATCCCATCGGAGCATATGATGATCTCTACATACAGTGGCAACAACTTCGCCAAGGTAAGGACCAATCTGTTCAAGATTACACAGACACTTTTCATTCTTTGTCTGCAAGGTTGGGCATTCAAGAAAGTGAAAAACATAAGACTCTCAAATATCGTGGTGGACTACAATGGTACATACGGGGGGAAATGGAACTCTTCAATTTGGAAACCCTCGGTGAGGCATACAAATTTGCAGTGAAGATTGAACAGAAGAATGGCAAAAAGAATACAAAGAGTCAACCCTCAAAATGGAAAAGTGATAAGGAAGGTCAAACTCGAGGCCCAAATTGGAAGCAAAAGGAGTCTCAGGATAAGAAATCCCAGAAAGGGAAGGCTGGAAAATGGTGTGATTACCACAAAACTGGGACTCACTCCAAAGAAGAATGTCGAGCCATCAAGTCATTGCTTTCTGAGTCACAATACTCGACGTCCACTACTCTGCCTCATACACAACCCACAGTCGAAGAGGATGAAGAAGAAATTGTAGATGATGAGCCTGACACCATTGTTGCTTCATCACAGAATCATGGGGAAAGACCAGATGACAAGGAAAGATTGTTCCACTCCAAACTATGGGTAAAAGGTACGCCTTTACATTTCATTCTTGATAGTGGGAGTCAAAAGAATTTGATCTCTGCTAAAGTTGTGAAAAGTCTAAATCTATCTATGAAGCCTCATCCAAAGCCCTATAGTATTGGATGGTTAAGCCCGGGGAGAGACCTCCGTGTCACCCATCAGTGTCTTCTTTCATATGCCTTAAAACTATTCCAAGATGAAGTCTTGTGTGATGTAGTCAATCTGGATGTTTGTGATGTACTCCTTGGTCAGCCATTCATGTATGAGCGACATGGCATCTATGAATCACGAACCCGAAGGATTACCCTCACCCTTGGAAAACGGAGCTATAGGGTACCAGAGGTACCACCTCCCACATCTATCTCCCTGATCAGTGCAAAGCAATGTAAGAGATTGGTGGAGAAAACAAAGTAATTTGTCCTCATGGTGGTCAAGCCACAGAAATCCACGAAGGCCGAGGTTGCAGTCCTGACTACGCAATCAACACAACAACAGAAGCAAATAGGACACATCATAGAAGAATATGATGACTTATTCAAGTCACCCACAGGAGTTCCACTACATTGTCAGGTAAAACATTCTATCGATTTGATCCCAGGATCACCTTTGCCTAACAGTCCTGTGTATCGCAGATCAGTTTTGGAGAATGATGAGATAAAAAGACAGATTCAAGAATTGATCCAAAAGGGTCACATCAGGCCAAGCTCTTCACCTTGTGGTAGCCCAATTGTCTTGGCACCAAAGAAAGATGGAACATGGAGGCTTTGTATTGACTATCGAGCCCTGAATAAAATCTCTGTGAAGAATCGCTATCCTCTCCCCAGGATTGATGATCTGCTGGACCAGCTCCGTGGTGCAAAGTTATTCACCAAAATTGATCTCAAATCTGGTTATCACCAAATTCCCATCGATCCCACTGATGTCTGGAAGACTGCATTCAAATCTAAGGAGGGGCTCTTTGAATGGTTGGTTATGCCTTTTGGCTTAACTAATGCACCTGCAACCTTCATGAGGATGATGGATGACATCCTACGACCCTTCACCAACTCTTTTGTGGTTGTCTACTTAGATGACATACTCATCTATAGTAGAACATGGGAAGAACATTTGCAACATGTTCGTAAGGTGCTTCAAACTCTTCGGGAGCACAAGTTGTATGCAAATCTTGACAAATGCACATTCGGGATGACAACAATTCAGTACCTCGGGTATGTTGTGAATGCAGAAGGGGTCCATGTTGATCCAGAAAAGATTCAGGTTATTCGAGAATGGCCGACACCAAGGACCCTCACAGAGCTTCATAGCTTTTTGGGTCTTGTAAATTTCTACCGCAGGTTTTTTCTTGGATTTTCACATATTGCTTGGTCACTAACCCAAGTGACTAAAGGAGGAGCAAAAGCTACATTTCAATGGGGTGAAATACAGAAAAAGGCATTTGAAAATTTGAAGAACAGACTCTGCTCAGCCCCTGTTCTTGCCTTGCCAGATTTGCATCAACCTTTTGAGTTGATGATAGATGCATCTGAATATGCCATGGGAGCTGTCATCATGCAACATGGCCATCCTGTTGCATATCACAGTGAAACTTTCACTGATACAGTCAGGAAATATCCAACATATGATAAGGAGCTCTATGCCATTGTGCAAGCTTGCAAACAATGGAAACACTACATCTTGGGGAAAGAAACGGTCATCCACACTGACCACAGACCATTGGAATTCATCCAGACACAAAGCAAGCTCCAAAATGAGAGGCATCAGAAGTGGGCCACATATCTTCAGCAATTTCACCTGATAATCAAACACAAAAAGGGGAGCTCAAATATAGCTGCAGATTGTCTGAGCCGCCCACCAATTACTGCACTCACAACTATTTTGGATCTGTGCGGACATGAGACTGCCACTTGGGGTACCCTGTATGAAGCAGATCCTACCTTTGCTGCTACATATCAAGCACTTCAAAAAGGTACACATGTTTCTGATTTCTATTTGCAAGATAATGTCCTCTGTCATATGGGACACATCTGTGTTCCAGTTGCAGAGCAACAAAAGATGATATGGGAAGCACACTTCAGTAGGACAGCTGGACACTTTGGTGTTGAGAAAACATTGGCAGTTCTTCAAAAACACTTCTACTGGCCCCATATGCGAAAGGATGTGGAAAGATATCTCAAATCTTGCACCCCATGTGTGATAGCCAAGCTGACTAATAAGAAGCAAGGATTGTACACGCCATTGCCAGAACCAACCAGGCCTTGGGAATCTGTCTCAATGGACTTTCTATCAGGTCTGCCCACTTCAAAACATGGTAAGGACTGTATTTTTGTGGTAGTTGATCGTTTTTCAAAAATGGCTATCATGATTGCTTGTAAAAAAAATGTATCTGCTGAGGAAACTGCTCAACTATATTTTAGTCATGTATGGCTCCATTTTGGTCTTCCCAAATCCATTGTCTCAGATCGAGATAGCAGGTTCTTGAGCATCTTCTGGTCCACTCTATGGAAGATGATGGATACTAAGCTGATGAAGTCCACAGCCTTCCATCCACAAACTGATGGTCAAACAGAGGTGGTAAACCGCTTGATTGTTCACATGATTCAGATGTACCACTCTAAACATCCACGCACATGGGATGAGGGACTTCTTTTCATACAACATGGATACAATCAGGCACTGCACAGCTCGACCAAGCACAGTCCATTCCAAGTATGTTTTGGGTTCCAACCCATGGCACCAGTTGATATAGCAGTTCCATTTTCCACCATGGAATACACACCTCATGGAAGATCTGAGGCAGCAAAAGCTACAAAGTTTATTGAACAAATGCAACACCTCCAGCAACAAGTTCATGACATCTTGGAGAAGATGAATCAAAAGTACAAGCAACGCCATGATAAACACAGGATTGCACACCATTTTGCTGTGGGTGACAAGGTCTGGTTACGACTCTAGAAGGAACGACTTGCAGGCCCACATAGAAAGATTCGGCCTCTGTGATGTGGTCCATACACCATCACCAGAAGAGTTGGAGAAAATGCTTTCGAGTTGAACCTCCCAGCCTACCTTGGTCTGCACCCAATATTCAATGTGGAGCTCCTCAAGCCATATCATCCACCTCTCTTGGACACTTCAGTTGTAGTAGAAAAACTTGACATTGATGAACTTGATCCACAGAGTTTTGCTCCAGTGGAAGAGGATCAGATTGTGGATACCTGGATGAAGACAACCAGAGGACGTTCTATTCCGCTTTATCGAGTGGTCAAAAGGGGCCAGCTTAGCCACCAAGGTGAGTGGCTCACAGAGAATCAAATCAAGAAACAACTACCACACCTGATGGGGAGCATTGACGCAATGGGGACCATTGCTTTTCAAGGAGGGAGGAATGATCCAGGCATCAATTTAGGCAACAATTCGGGTGACAGTTCCACTCCAATTGATGACGGAACTTCCAGGAGCCATAACTTTTGCACCGTAGCTCCAATTGACTCGCCGTTTGAACCGTTGGAAAGCTAAGAACGAGGGGAACATCGTGAAATGGCATTGAGCTCTGCTCAATGAAGTTTGACCCCAGAAAACCCAACGGAAGTGCCTCAATTTTCAATTTTATTAGTGCTGTCTAAAAATAGTAAGTTGCTAAAAATAGTAATTCCTCGAATTATGTATTGTTTTAAATATTGGAAGTCGTACCACTTCATCTCCCTCAAGATTGGTGACCTTCCACATCCTTCCCATGCCTTCAAATTGTGTATAAAAGAAGAGGTAACTAGAAATGTAAAGACAGACATCTCTTCCCAGAGATAAGCATATATTTGTATTGCGAATTTAAGGAATACTACATCTCTTCTCAGAGAATTCATTGTTACTGTGTTATTTCTATGTTATTGTGATATTTATCAACCAAGACTTCTGAGTTTTGGATCAAAAATAGAGAACCTAAGAACCATAATTTCAAACATGCTTGTTTCATTATCAATTATGCTTCAAAGCTAAAGGAAACTCTCTAACTTTTTCGTGTTTAAAAGGAACTTAGATGGTTTATTTGATTTTTTTGTGAATGTTTTTCAAATTTTTTAAAACCTAAGGCCAAGGGGTTGAGAAATTCATTAAACCTTTATATTTTGTGCTTAAAATGAAAATTCACTCAAATTTAAAATTTATTGATGTTTTTAATGCAAAACATCTATTACTTGTTAGTTTTTATGATCAAAATGAAGAGTGCACTTATGCTCTCCTTCGTCTGATTTATAGAACTTGGGTGACCAAAAGAACCTTTTTCATTTCAATTATGTGTTTGTCCAAGGCGTGAAAAGGAAGTTGTATAAGCTCTACCCAAATTCCCATATGGTTTGGGTGAACTTAAAATAACCTCTAAAGCTTTTTCACTTATATCATTTTATTTCATGTAATTTGCCTTATGGAGGGGAGTTCATATCCTCTTCATGAGATCTTTATAGGAGATTTGACTTAGGATTTCATCTCCTAACATTGAAATTAATCCCTCTCCATGTGGGGGTATACAAATTGACTGGTGAATCATTGGGATTATGGTTTGAGTAGTTAAACTACCTTTGTTAGTGATTTCTACCCTCAGAATGTAAGATCGATCATGACAACACACTACATTGAGCAATTGATAGATGTAATGGTTGTGAAAATGACAAGACCTTTTCACAACAATCTAATTAATGCATATCCAATTAATGTGTTTAAATATATAGTGTTATCCATGCTTGGTAATATATAGATGGTCATAAATTAAAGCTTTAGACAACCCCACTTGCTGTGGAGTATTGTTGATGTAGGGGAGTAACCTAAAGGTTCATGTCACCATATAATCTCTTGGGAGAAGGGGGGTATAAAATACCCTACCAACTCATGTACTTTTATTTTTAGATTAACAGTTAAAATACTTCCAAGATCATGTATATAGATGGATTTCAATAATATAATGCAACCTTATCATTTTAGGGCTAAGGATGATTTAGTTAGTTTTACTTGTCTTTGTCTTTACTTACTTGGTCCTAGTTTAAGTCTAAAAACTTGGTTGTAAACAAGCATCATAACAAAACACATTGTCCACCATTTATTGAACAAGGAGGTGTTAGCTAGTCAAATCCAAATCATCTTTCCCTTGTTCAAAATTTTCATCTTAAACATTGTTTTTGTCTTGTCTAAACAACACAATTATGTTGCACATTTGAGTCTAAAACCACTTTTTAAAGTATTTAAGTCCTTCACTGATAATTCAAATACAAAATTACACCTTTCTAAGTTCTAGGTGAACATGTTAATTAGTTTTACTATTTTCACTTGACTTGAGTTATCTTGGGTTCAATTTTCCATTTGGATTAAAGGTAGTTTATAGACTCATCATAATTTGATCATTATGAACTTAGGTCATCAAGTGTATCTCTCACACTTTAAGTTCTAAAACACATTTTATCTTACCTCCTATTATCACGTGGTGGCATTGTGTTTCCCATTTGGCTCTAAATTTGTACTTAGGAATTATTGCATGTTTTTAAATCTTTAATTTCTTGGTTCACATTGTCACCTTCCAAATCAAAAGGACTTTTTTCTAATTTACTAGTATTAACTCATCAAAATTGAACTAGATTTTATGGTATTGACATATTTCTTAACCCAAATTTGGTGTACTAGTTTACACTTAGGTCTTTGAGTTATCATACCCTCTTCTAATTTATATGATTTCAACCCTACCCAAGGTTGAGTAATTTCGTGAACACATTATTTTAATTGTGTGGTACTATGCCACCTCCTTTTTATTATAGTCTCTTGGTTACCATGTCACATTTATTTAGATAAGATCAAAACACACACCTTGTCTAAGAAGTTTATAAATTAGTTTCAAAATCTTTTAAAACATAGATAACAAACCTTTTTAAACATGACTCAAAGGTATGATCATTGTGGGGCTCTTATGGACATAACTATGATGAAGAGTAATTTTATGATGGTTAATAAAATTTTGAGATCTTTGAAGACATTCCCATAACTTTAAGATATGAGGAAGACTTTTTACAATACCAACCCCAAGAGGACAAAGATGAGGCACTCCTTAGGTTGATAGAATCTAGTGCTAGATCACCCTGGGACTTTCCCATGGAAAAATTACATATCTTGGTTAGATAAGGAGATAAATAGAGATAAAAATACATCATGAACATTGTAAAAACAAACATACCTTCTTCTAGAAAAGGAAAGGAAATACTTATAGAGTCAAAACCTATTGATCAGGATCTTATTACCAAGATCAAAAAGATAAATTAATGATATACAAAACAAATTATTGTAGATTTGATAGACTCTTTAGTTTATACTTCAATCCATAATGATGCTTCCAAGGAATAAGGGCATGTGGTTAAAAAACACAAAATCTAGTTGAGAATGTAATGATGATGGATCAAGATTGCTCAATTGAACTACCTATGTCCCAAGAGGTTTCACAACATGCTTCACTAGACATGGAGCACACATTTTTCATTTATCAATAACATCTTGTTCTTTCTCAAAACCAAAGACCAAAACATTAAATATGCATTGAAGAATCATACAAAATAATTTGGCTATTTTGTCTCAACCAAAATGCATTTTGGCAAATAGATCATGGTATCCTCAAAATTAATAGAACACATATAATTCAAGGTATCAGATTCTAAAGAATCAATGACCCACTTACTTGACTCAAGGAGTGAACCAAAACCAAGTCATGGACTATAGGGTGTATATCCCTAATAAATCCATTGCAATAGCAAGGGCACATACCACCCCAATAGAAGTAAGGGAACATACCACCCCAAAATTTTTATGTTCCACCCATGAATGCACCAAAAATATAAGAGTGGAACTCCATAAAGGAGATTATGTCATGATCGGAGATAGAAAATAGAACCAAGAAGTACAAATTTGATGAGATATGTCCATATAAATTTTATTTGTTTATTCTCCAAGTCCCTTTTACATCTCATTTTGAGGTACCCAAATTCTATAAATATAAAGGAAAGGGTGACTCTCATTAACACATTTAGGCATTCTTTGTGTTATGCCAAGAGGTTGCTTATAGTAGTTTTTATTTACTTCATTTGTTTCCTCAATGTTTATTATGACAAGCTTTATATTGGCTACTTAAGTTACCCAAGGGATTGGTTGTGGATTGGAATGATCTATCAAAAAAATTTATTAACCACTTCTCATACAATATTGAGTAGAATTGACCATTGTTGACTTGTTCAAAGCCAAACAACATAATGGTGAAAGCTTTGTATCATATCTACAAAGGTGGAGAGCATTATCTGGTTGATTTCAACATAATTTGTTAGACAAATAGTTGGTGAACATATTTACACAAAACTTACACCCTGAGGCTGCACATAATCTATGGCTTTATTATGTTAATTCATTTGAACAAATCATAGACAAAGAGGTACACATTGATTTTATGTTCCACCCATGAATGCACCAAAAATATAAGAGTGGAACTCCATAAACGAGATTATGTCATGATCGGAGATAGGAAATAGAACCAAGAAGTACAAATTTGATGAGATATGTCCATATGCATTTGATTTGTCTATTCTCCAAGTCCCTTTTACATCTCATTTTGAGGTACCCAAATTCTATAAATATAAAGGAAAGAGTGACTCTCATGAACACATTTAGGCATTCTTTGTGTTATGCCAAGAGGTTGCTTATAGTAGTGTTTATTTACTTCATTTGTTTCCTCAATGTTTATTATGACAAGCTTTAGACTGGCTACTTAAGTTACCCAAGGGATTGGTTGTGGATTGGAATGATCTATCAAAAAAATTATTAACCACTTCTCATACAATATTGAGTAGAATTGACCATTGTTGACTTGTTTAAAGCCAAACAACATAATGGTGAAAGCTTTGTATCATATCTACAAAGGTGGAGAGCATTATCTAGTTGATTTCAACATAATTTGTTAGACAAATAGTTCGTGAACATATTTACACAAAACTTACACCCTAAGGCTGCAATATGGCTTTATTATGTTAATTCATTTGAACAAATCATAGACAAAGAGGTATATATTGAGAAGGTTGTTAATGCCAAGGGCCTTGTCAAGATTTTCATGTAGGGTCAA
Source organism: Torreya grandis (assembly GCA_037957365.1). Taxonomy (NCBI): domain Eukaryota; kingdom Viridiplantae; phylum Streptophyta; class Pinopsida; order Cupressales; family Taxaceae; genus Torreya; species Torreya grandis. The sequence continues at coordinate 331,292 of JARHVA010007987.1, read as the reverse complement.
ACATTAAATCAAACCCAATCACTGGTTCAAATGGTTATACAAGAGAAACCTAAGGTTTCAATAAGAAAAAGAATATGGTAGGTAATAGAGTAACTGAAACAAGACACATAAAAATGGTATAGGAACTATTAGCTCCACTAACACACTAGCCAATTTGTAGAGATAACCTCCATAGAGGACATTCCACAATCAATTCATAGTCTTTAGTAAACTAGGATAACCTATTGAGACAATGTTTTACAATATCATATTAGCTAACTTGATTGTATGGCTAGTATCAAGGCCATTTCCTATAGATCAACCAAAGCCTAATTGGTACAACTTCCATCATTTTGTTGGTCATGGTTCCTATCATTACATCTAATTATGGTACTTTATTAAATATTTTATCAAGAGTGGTGAAGTTGAGATCAAAATTGCTCCAAAAGGTACTAATTAGGATATGGGAATCTACCAAGATCCATTTATTTGACATAATCAATAACCACCAAAGAATAATCAAAACCTAGGATATAATCAATGGTAGAATTAGAACCATCATCAAGGTCAAAATCATAATCAGCATGATCATAATCAAGATCATAATACCCATGCTAGCAACTTGGGTTAAAACATGCCTTAAAACTATAACAACACCATGGGATTTATTTATAAAACCCACATTACCCCTATTACTATTAGGTCTCATGAACCATCCTATACTCCTCATAGTACTAGACCCATTATTATAGGGTCAACACCCTCTCCCTTTGGTAACACCACATTGAGTTCATGTAATTATGTTGTGAATCCATTTGCACACATTACTATTTCTAGATAACATCCTTCCTCTAATTATAATGGCTCCTTTTTGACTTAAAATTGTTCTAATGTAACTAGATGCCTTTGAGTCACCCTCCATGGCCCTTTGCCTTCATCTTATAATTATAATGGCTCCTTTCCACCTCTATATTTCACAATCACGACTAAACACTCATGAGTTACCCTTAAAATCTCTTTTCCCACTTCTTCCAACATCGAACCTAATGTGAACATCATGACTTCAGATTTGAAGCTAAACATTATGCTAGCCAAGGCCAAGCCATATCATCCTAATGTTGAAAAGCCTTATAGTATATCAAAACAACTAAGTAAAACCCCTACGTAGATTTCCATTTTAAATATCTTATGTACATCTAAAGTCCATAGAACTATTTTGAATAGCCTTTTAAAAGAATCAACTATTCCCAAAGATATTAATCTTAAACATTTCCAAGCACTAGTCGGACACATATCTTCATTTTCATAGCTTATATCTAATCAAAAAGACATGTTCACCCTAAGTCTAAGCCATAATAACCCACTATATATTGATTTCATCATTAACATCCATAAGATCAAGTGGGTTCTTATAGACAATGGTTTAGGTCTAAATATAGTGTCCCTCAAACAAGTCAGAGATTAGGATACACTACAAAGGACATTCAGCTAGAGACAATCACCATAAAGGCTTATGACAATGCCAAGAGGGAATCTTTTTATACCATTTATTTATTGATAATTGTTGGATCTATTTCCCATCACACTTTATTACATACTATGGACATTGAGATGCCTTATAACATACTTCTTGGTCAACCTTGGATTCATGAAATATAGGCCATTCCATCCACTTTGCACCAGTGCCTTAAGTTTCCCCATGATGGGATCAAAGTTACTATTCTTGTTGATCTATAGCCTTATCATAATTGTAAACATTTAGAGGCTAAGTTATGTAATTATAACTATTGTCTAGGCTCTAAATTTGTTAAAAATAAGAACAAGGAAATAGTTTCACATCTACCAAAGTCCAATTATATCAACCCTAGTGACCTTGCATCCACTTTGGCTGATCTATCTCCTAAAACTCTTGTAAAATAGGTTGTTATAGAATACATGACACATACTATCTTAAGGACACCTTCCATATTGATAAGTTACCAAAGTATCCTAAAATGTTTGGTAAACCCAAAACTTCTAAAATCCATAATAGACCTAACTGGACCTGGAAACAAAAAATGAACAATGGAAACCACTTATGGTATTTGTACTTAAGACTTCACCAAAATAGGATTAAGAGGATTTCATAGGAGGAGAATAATTATATTCTGATGGCAATGTTGATTTCTTTTAGAATCCAAAATATCCTATCCCTAATTAGATCATGGACAATTTTGATTATACAAGAAAAGGCCTTGGCCCATGAGTGCAAGGAATCCTAGAACCTCTATCAACTGGAGTACCTAATTTGAATCATGGTCTAGGATGTATCCACATGGGGGTGACCTCATGACTTTTGATAGTGATTTTTTAATTATTTAATAATAAAATTCTTGGTAGTGGTGTAGCATCCCATTATATCCTTTTTGACAATCTTGTTGACTTGGATTTATTTTATCATAATACCATTATGACCTTAACACCTCATTATTCCATATACCTTTGCTATCCCAAAATCATTGATTGAGATAAAAAAATTTGGTCATACACCTTGATGAATTCTAGAATGAAGAATCAATTGCAGAATATGTATGCAATCAGAAATGGATCATGTCTATAAATCAATCTTGGCTCAAACAAGATAGACTATACCTACACTTCCGATTGGGAATATATTTTTTAATTAGGTGCATGACCAATATTGGATTTACTAAACCTAATTAGGTGATCATTTGTCATAATACACTATGCTTGGAAGGGTTCCAAAGCCTACAATCTAATACAATCATGCAACAACCCTAAAAGAGTCCTAAGGTTAATGTTCATTTTATTCTAATAAACATGAAAGTAAATATAATCTTGTGCTCACCAAAGCTTATGGTACAAAGTGGGGGTTAGAGACAAAACAAACTAAATTAAACATGCATAGAATACATATACTCATGTCAATGTATACGAAATCCTAATATATGGAATAAATAAGCACAATTGTATTATCTATCTACTCTTACAAAAGAGAAATAAAGTTAGGAATACTTAACTTTGAAGACAAACCCACTAAGCCTCAATCTCTCCCATGGCCAAGGTTCTTTGCAAGAGATTTTGTGGTATGTAAGGATAACAAAGACAAATTAGCTCTAGACTACACAACCTATTTATGCATCTATAAAACCTCTCCACAAGATAAGATTCATATCTCCAAATAAAGTATGGAACCCTAGGCTTTATTCCTCAAGTAGAATGGTAAATAAGCATATCTTCATTCACACTTATTCTTCTTCACTTAACTTCTTAAAAATGGTTAGAAATGAACTTATATATATATAGGTGGATCTCTCCTTAAATCCTTCCAAATATGTTGGCTATATAGGGTCGACCCAGTTGACCCTATATTTTTTAGAGATAATTACTAGGTCCCAAGCTAGGTTGGATTAAGGGATAATTAAACTTCTAATGAAAAACATCCTTAAATAGTACAGGGTTGACCCAGATGACCCTTATAGTGATCAAAGGTTGAAAATTGTATAGGGTTAACCCAATCAACCTAGTGTAGTTAACTAGTTAAAAGGGGGTGAAGGCAAGAGCAAGGAGGATAAAAGATGACAAATGATTAGAATGGGTAAGGCTGAGAAGAATAGGTTTAGGGTAAATGGTTTTAGGAGATGAGTGTGTATATGGAAATTATAAAAAGGGATAACCATATTATGAAGCACCAATGGTCTGCCCATCCCTTTCTTGTTGTACCCCTTAAGGCATGCAATCAAAGAGATTGAGACTCGATAGGTTCCTATAAGATATAAAGTATTAATAATCATTAAAAGTTATAAAATATTATGTGTATACATATGCCCCACTTGAAGTTCATCATGTGTCACATAAGTGTACCACATGACAATGTTTCAGGATATAACATGATAACACACAATTTTAAAGATAAATACAGTGTAATAAGCAACAAATATAATAAATAAAAGGACATAATTTAAAAACACATACCTTTACTTACCTTAGTGTTGTAGATAAAGATATAGACTGCAAGAGAAAATAAAAGAATCCAATGGGAAAAACACTAGGCAAACTTGTAGAAGTTAGTGCAAAATATAGCCAAAAATTAAAATTTTAGAAAGTAGACATATAATAGTGTAAACTCTTCTCTACATCATCATGAATCCAACACATTTTATGGTTTGAAAAATACATGAGTAAAAATAAAGATATAAGAAAAAGAAAGAATCTACAAGAAAATAATTAAAGAATTTCAATTTTGAATAGTGTTTTTAAATAAGATGGTGAGGAGGTGATAGGTTAGACTAGGGGGAGCTCTAGGAGTGGTAGCAAGTGCACCACATGTATGCAACTATGAATTTTAATCTAGTTTTTCAATATTTTGTTGAATTTAGTGATTTAAAAAAAAAGTAATTTGTAGCATTTATAGATGTTAGAATGAAGCAAAAATATATTATATAAGTAGGAAAGACCAATCAAGCAAATGGGTTTGAAGGAATTAGGAAGAAAAATTCTAAAAGGCATTTTTTGAAGAAAATTCAAGGGGTCGATAGCTAAAAACAACTAGGTTGACCCAGTTGACCCAGTAGGCTAAAAATAGGCAAAATCCACACTAACGACCTAGTAGGTATGTGTTAACTCTATATATTTTATGGATTGCCAACCTAGTATAGTTTACTAACTGATCTAAAAAGTCTAAAATGATAATGTAGTACTAAGGAGGGGAAAAGAAGAGATTTGACTTAGCTTTTTAAGTCAACCAAGATAAAAATAGGGAAATTTTGGTCAAACTAGGTTGACCAAAGAACCAAAATTATACAAAAATGTGTGAAAAAGGCCAAAAGAAAGCTAAAATGGCTTGAAATGACTAATAAGTGAAAAAGGACCAAATAGGGTAGAAATAGGTAAAAATTAATGAATTAAATCAGTTCAGGTTTATTTTTTATTAAAATTGTAGAAAGAATGTATTTTAACTATACATGACATGGAGGATCTAATACATCTTTTTTTATTTCTTGGTTTCAGGGATGACCCAATTTTTGGAGATTGGTAAACATGTATTGGCTACTGGATCTACTAGAGTGTCTGACCATAGGTGATAGAGCTAGGGTAGTAGTTGTAGGCCTAGGAGGGATAGCTAACATGTGCAAGATTCCCTTGAGTGTGGGTCTATTAGTCATGATCCTTTGATACTGGGAAGGATTGACTAATACCTTCAAATGGGAGGAAGATGGGGATATGGTAGAGGTAGCTATCACTATATTGTATGTGCATGTTATCCTAGGGCTATTGATATTATGAACACTAATGCCTATAGGCATACCACATATCCTAAAAGAGAGGAGGGACTTAGCCATGTGGGCTATAGGATCAGATATGATATTAAAAGGTAGATAAGTTAGTATGTTTAATGTATATGTATCATAGATTTTGGATATTCAAAATACTATGATAGGACTTATGACATAATAAGTGTTATGTCATGAGTTAGTTGATAAGGTACCAATATTTATGGTATCCTTGAAAAAAATGATTCTATAAAAGGGCATACTATATGATCTTGGCTCTATCATCTAGGTCTAACTTGTATATGAGGTTCTTGTCAAAGGGAAAAAGTCAATAAGACTGATCATATTGTTGATGGCTTAGATTTATGAGAGGTTTCCCATGTATCAACCAAATGGGTTACCTAATGTGGTAGATGATAGGTCACCTTGAGTGTAGAGATGGAGAGAGGACTAGGTAGCATAGGCCATTCCCTGCATGCTAGTGCTACATATGGTGAGATGCATAGACATAGTGTGGTAGCCATATGAGCACATAGTGACTACACAACTGAGTTGGTATATAGCTACACCAATTATAACAAGGATAGAGGTGATGATACATTATACCTAGTGGAAAGATCCACATCTAGTGGCATGAGTTCTAGGACAAATAGGCTTACCTTATCTAAAAACATTGATATTAGTGCTCAAGTAGTGGGCTCAACATGTAAGACAGTCATGAGGGAGGAGGGGACTAGGGACACTAGTGATGAGGTCAATGTTTAGATCATATTATGAGTAGATATGGACTGGGTGAGCATGATAAGTAGAAGAGCAAGAGGAGAGAGATGTAGATGTAGTGGTACCAGAGATACCACCACTAATTCTATAGTGACATGATTTATGAACACTAAGGACATGATGTCAATAGTGGTGAGAGGATTAAGAGAGAGTGGAGAATATCACCATCCCTAATGACCCAATAGGTAAGCTAGAGGATAATTTGGTGATAAAGAGGCCACTTAGGTGTAGACTAAGGTGGATGTGAGCCATAACAACTAGATTTGAGCTAAGGAGGTAAACTATAGAGGAGGTGCTAGTAGGCCATGTGGATGGAGAGACTTTGCTAGGAAATCACTTAGATGACAAGACTATAGTGGTTAAGACATAAACAAGTAATAAATATTATTAAATTATTTCTTAAGTTATTATTTTGAAATAGAGACTAAAGGTAGATATATATTACAAGATATGATAGTTATCTAATATATATCTAGGTATGATTTTACAAGCATAACTAAGGATGAGGATAAAATATGGGGGTACCTTGTGAGGGGAACACTCCATGACATCTTGGATGAGACTCTATAGTTGTATGACCCTACTACATTAGAGGATCCTAGTGTACCATCTATCCCAGCTTAGGCAAGCTAGTTAAGATTAGCTATATAGACAATGGGGTAGATACAAGCTTAGAGATAGAGTATGGAGCCTCCAATAGAGATGGGTTTAGGAAATATATGGTCAGGTATGCCATGGTAGAGGAGAGAGATATGCACCTATCTATAGTGATTCAGATGACATAGGGACATACAGTGACCTAGACCTAGTTAGTGTAGGCATAGGTGTAGATATCATACCTATAAGGATAGGTAGAAGGACTAAGATCTTGGATGGACTCTTTATAGTGTACTATTCATAAGACTTAGACTGAGGCCTCAACAAGTAACATGGCTAGGCAATGAGATAGATATGATGGATCTCAACCTTAGAGCTAGAGCATTGTATATAGTTGTATCAAAACTCTATAGATATGATGTATCATTTTGGCATATTAATGTTGATTGTATATTTTTTCATCATTATGGTTATGATTATGGATGCTTTAGATATATTTATTTTTATCACATATATTTATCTTTTGTTGTATATGTTATAGGAAATATATGAGATGTGGTTTCTTTTCAAGCATTATTTAGAACACATGCATGGTTAAAAAGAAATAGGCAATAAAACTTGTTAAATTATAATAAATCAAAAATTACTACACAGTATTTCAAGTTGGGAAATGTCTAATAATAGGAAAATGACTAAGTATAAAGAATCAAGCAATGGTAAAACAAGATGGTAAAAAATAATTTGTTTTTAAACCAAAGTGAAATATTTTTGCAACAAATTAAGAAGTAAAATCATACCTAATCACATTAAGAAGTATGAACACAATGTAATAAAATGAAAGGTAGGTAAATGAGCAAAAATGGTATAAAAGCAAATTAATTAAGTCAATCAATTATACTGAATCACATTGGAAATTATAAGAGAAAAACAAAATTGGAAAGAGATTGGTCTTGAATTTATCACATTAATTCAAGCTGAGAAGTATGAAAATATCAAAAAATGGTTTTATTCTTATATGCACTCAAAAAATAAGAAGATACAAGTGAAAGAGAAAATAATTAAGCATAGAACATACTAAATCAAGCTAGGAAGTATGCCAATAATGTGGAACTTCATAATCAATCACATATTATCTCATATTTGACACATGTAATTTTATTTGTGACTTGTATTATTGGATAAATTTTTGAGGAATGTTGGGTCCTATCTGTTGTCTTAAATTGTAACTCACAAAGAGAAAAGCACTGAGGTGGAAAAATTGGGACAATTAGGTAACAAAATATGTGGGTAATAGGAAGTTAAAATGTGGTAATTTATGAGGCTAGCTATGTCCTATACATGGTCTTACAATGCATCTCACAAATGAAATCCCAAAGGGTGTGATCAGTAGACAAAATAATATTTATTAACAGTAAAAATGAGGGATATATGGAGTAAAAAGAGAGTGTAAAAATCAAGACTTAGGTGTCTTATGAGAATACCTTATGAGACATGAGGCATACTAAGGACATGAGAAGACACTAATTAACTAATGATGATCAATGTATAAAGAAAACCTATTCTCTATAGACACAAGGCTTTGTAGGAAAATAAACATGATACTAAGATCAAATCATGAAGGTAGATTAGTGAAAGTAAAATTAAAATGGACCTACCTTCCCATGGCATGTTCTCTATTCTTTAGGACCCTTTATAGAGTCATTAGTTTACTATAAATATTGGGTTTATATGTGAGAAATTACGTGGAACTAAAAGATTTTTTTTATTCTCCTCTTCTAATCTACTAGCCTACCACACCCCAAAAGACCTTGGCTCTACTGTGAGGAAAAATGTGGAGTTTGAACTTCAACTAAAAGAAGAAGATGTGCTTTGAATCACGTCTTTTAGTGTGATTTTACTTTTAAAAATATTTTTTCCATTTATATCATTGCCTTTTATAAAATGATTTAGATTTTAACTTTTTATGGATTTTTAAGATTCATCCTCCATATAGATTTGGATAGATCAATCATGAGAGATAAGGTGATACACACAAATGAGTTGTATTTTAAGGCTAAATAAATCTAAGTAACCAAAGATGACAACTGACTAGGACACTTAGGCTTAATAATGAACTAGCATGTGATCTCAAGTCTCAACTGTGTATATGCTTAGTTTATGAAAAAAGAAGGGAAAAAAGAAGATCCAAATTGGACTAGTGAAAGGATATTATGATGAGATGCATTATTTTATAATTGATCACATGGTAAAAGGAGACAAGAAATAAATGGAATAGGGTTTGTATAACCAATTCATAATGAAAATTATTTATGAAAAATAGGTATAAGAAATCAAATAATCATGAAGACATAGGAAGAGAGTTTTGATAAAATTTTAAGAAATAAAGAGAAAGAAATGATTAAAAAATAAAATTTTATGTGAATATATATGACAAGATAAGAAAGATATAGCACCAAAGGTAAAGAATTGCCATCTAAGAAAAATATGAATTTGACACAGTGTCAAATGATATAATAGATATATAAGAATGAAATTAGAGAACATGTACAATAAAAATGTAAATATAAAAGCACAATGCATGTGCTCATAAATACTAATAATTTTTCCCACACACATTATCCAAGACATCAGATAAATCTCTATGAAGATAGATATAAATTGTTACTAGTGTTTCATCAATCTTTACTGAAAACTAGGAAAGACTTCTCTTATAATCTCCACAACTAAAAAATTAGCAATACTCGATAGATCATGCTAAGAAGAATTAGGTAAAGGATGTTCAGGAGAATGTGTGGGAGTGGGATTTATGAGAGATGTAGGAATCACCAATAAATAAGGATCCACATGTGAGGGACTCATGGTGGAAAAGGATCATAGGTGACGGAAGGTCCATAGATGAAGGAATCATAGGTGGATGCATCGAAGGTGATGCAAGGACCATATGAGGGGATGAAACCACTATAGGTGGAGCCATGGGAGAAGAAAGAGGATCCTTCTTATGAGAATTACCTATGGGAGGAATGGAAGAAGGTCTAGGAATAGATATAAGGTGATCCTTAAGGTGTTGTTGAAGGATGCATTAAGGATCACTATGATGGGCGTCACATTGGTGCCATAGAAAATACACCTCACCATACTTAGGTATATATTCAAGTATATCCTTTTGGAAGGCATGGATTTTTCTAAGGTAGGAAAAGAATAAGGATGCAAAGTATCAATAGACTATCACAACTTGTGATAATAGGTTTAAGAATTATTATCTATCCCATGGAAGAAACAAATATTCTTATGAATGGTGTTAATAGAAGCATTCATATAAGTAGGTATAATAGGAGTGGAAAAAGATGAAGAATACCCATCATCCCATTTGGTGGGAAATAGAGCCATCTTAGGCAAAGGAAGCAAACCATCACCAAGGGAAGGTAGTGATGGATGAGTAATGAGACTAATCTCTATATAAGGAGTAATGGGGTGAGAATTAGGTTTAGACTCAACAATAGAAAGAGTAGGAATAGGCTCAACTATAGTATAAGCAAGAATGGGATCAACTATAGTGGGATCAAGAATGGGCTCCGATAAGGGCTCTACTGATGGAGAGTCAAGATCTATAGAATGTATAAGGAGGGTCACACTATTCTTAAGAGTAAACCAACTATGGTGATCAAGGAACTTATAAAAATAGTAAGGTTCAGTCATAACATGATCTATGAACATACTCCTATGAGGATCCTCATAAACTAGAGGTGTTGGTACCATGTCTACCCTATGATAAACATGAAAAATACTATAATTAGGAAATATAAACAAAGGAAGATGGGAAGATACATGAAAAGACTCAAGTAAAGAATAATGATAACAAGAAATCTTGACATCATGGGCCTGTACAAGACCACATAAGAATGGATCATCTATGGAATAACCATCATAATAATTAGGGGTATGAAGATCAATGACATAAGGATAACCTTATCATCCAAGGAAGTGTGGTGAATATAATTGTGAGTCTTGGTTAAGATTACATGAATGTCATCATAAGGAGGTTTATGAGAATGAGGCTACAAGGAAGTAGGAAGCTATGAGATGAGATGAGGTGAGAGATCAAAAGTTTTAATCTTTAGGTTAACTTCATTGGGCTCATAAATATCAAAATCTAAGAGGTTAGGCGAAATGTTCCAAATGTATTTGGGATGTCCATTGTAATCTTAGGTTGAATTAATAGGAAAACTAAGACATTATGACTCACAAAATAGAATAATAGGCAAGGGTTCCATAATAGGAATCTTGAAGACACCACAGTCTTGGAATTGTTTGAAATTCTAAGGGTTAGTGTCACCCTAAATCCTATAAATGGCTCCATTATGAGTGAGTTTAATGAATTGGTATGAAAAAGAAGCAAAAAATCTCATATGGTGAGTCCATGGCCTAAAAAATATATGTTATAATAAAAAAGAAAGTTAAAGATCATCACCTTCACATGAATGGCAATAGGTGAGATGGTAATGAGAAGCCACACACAACCTAGAGGAGTCATTTGCCATCTATCATATCCTTGGTAGGTGTTATGAGTAGACTTAATATTACATTATGAATATCCAAGGGTATTAATCAAGTCAAGAGGGAAAATGTAGGTACTAAAACCGTCATCAATCAATGCACACTTGGATATCACCTATTTGAATAGTAATGAATAAAGGAGGATCTTCCACATGAAGAATAATCTCATTAGTAATCATAGAAGATATGGGAAATTTTAAGGAAAGATAAGTGTCTATAGTTTCATCAATATTGATAGACATCCATTATTTTTGTAATATACTATCCTCAAATCCAGATAAGGCTTCCTCCCATCTTGCTTGGGGAGGATGAGGGACATTCATCTTGAATAATAGTTGCATAAGATGAATTCTTTGACATGAAAAAGTCCTCATAAGATCAAGGAATAAAATTTGGGATGGGATATTAGTGAGATCCATGATGGGATCCCACTCATCATATCCCATAAGAAGGTTTTTAGATATAGGTGGATAATGATTAAAGAGGTCTTCAAAAGGAGGAGCCAAATTACATCAAAATTTATGTTGGTATGAAGAACTTTTAGAACAAGCTTGTAAACTATGTTGAGATGATAAATTTGTTGATTCAAGTTGATTTTGATAATCGATAGAATTTTTACTATAAATTTGATAATCATTAGTGTTGGAAGGTGACAGAAGAATGGTATAAATAAAGAAGGAAGTGTTATCCAAAGGATAATCAGAAATTGAATCATTAAAAGTAATAAGGTCATCTTTCTCCAATGCATTCAAATGAGTTGGAGAATAATCTTGGATAAAATAGATATGTTCTAGATGAAAGAGGAGTTTAGATAGTTTGGGAATCAATAAAATCAACCACCCTTCACATATTATTCATGTTAACCACTTTCTCTTCAGAAGTGGGTTCAACAAGGCTTTCTACATTATTGGTGGAAGGGGTGGATTTGTCTTGATTGTCTAGAATAGGTTAGTGATCAGGAAGATGGTCTTTATATATATCCAAATGAGAATTGGCTTGGTTTAGTGCTTGAGTTTTATCATGTGATTTATAATCCTTGAAAGTTAATTACATAAGCTTGTTGACACTTTAGAATGATAGAATTGTGATCAAAATTAGGACCAAGAAGAAAATCCATAGCTTAATTATGAAGCTGTCTACAAGACTCATGAGAATCACCCTAATCAGTGTGAAACCAAAAAAACTTGTTAGGATCACACCAAGATTTCATAAGATGAGTGGGTTTAAGATCTTGTGGAAGAGGTCTAGGTAGATGTTTAATAAATTCAACTAAGGATAGAGGTTTATGAAAATTAATGTTATTTTTTGAGGATAAGTGAGTATTAGTATATTGTAGAGAAAGGGGAGCTAGGTTGGATGAAGGCATAGAGAAGATAGATTGAACATTGTGAATGGTTTCATAAGAATATATAAAACCATAATTGATAACATTACAATTATGGTTCTTAAGTAAGAGATGAGGACCCATAAAAAGGTTAGGGTGGCTTGAATTAATGCATAAAGAAATCTTATTATTTGGCTTGGTTAATAGCCTCCTCCAATATATGTGGAGAGAGAGTTCTAACCTAATATTTAATTTTCGGAAAAAGGGAATTGGTAAAGAAATGGAAAATATTATCATCAACCATGTTATATTCACACTTGTTTGACAAAGTTTTCCACCTTTTAATAAAGGATTGGGCAGTTTCATTTTCAAGTTGTTTCAATTTATGAAGTGGGCCAAAGTGTTTTCAAGAAGATCACTAGTTTGGAATTTTTGAACTCAATCATTCACTAAATCTTCCAAACTAGTAATGGAAGGAGTTCTAAGTTGGTTGTACCAATCTAAGGCATCACCTGTGAGAGTTTTGGCTAAGAGTTTGGTAGCAGTAAAGGTGTTCAATCTAACCCAATCTTTATAAAGATTTCCAAATTTTAATATGAAGGATGGGATCGATTGATCCATTATAATAAGTTATAGGTGTGATACCTCTAATATGAATGTTAGAAATTTGAGTAGTGATATGTTAATTTTGGAGGTAATTAATGTTTTTGTTGACCAAAGGAGGTTGGGGAATGGGATTGCCTTGGGAATCTTGAAGAGGAGGAGGGGGAGCACTCTGGTTATGCATAACCCAAGATTTTGGTTAAGGATGAGATTGAATATGAAGAAGGTGGTTTTGCATTCTCATCAATTGATTTGTGTTATAATCTTGAAAATTATTAATTTTATTGAGTGTTTGTAACAATAGTTGATGTGTTTCAATATCATTGTTATAGTAATTAGAGTTGGTGTTCATAGCTTGGGTACCACTATTGGTGTTGATAGGAGCTTGAGAGGAAATGAGAATTTGAAGGACAAGTGGAAATTTTTTCTTGTGTAGCAAAGCATGGACTAGTGAATGGTTGAGAAGAATAAGCACTAGTATCATGATTACCTTAGGTAGAAAATGATACACTAGTGGAAGGATTAAGGATAGTGGATCTTCTAAGGGGCCCACTAGATGTAGAACCTGCCATGTTGGTGGATATGATAGGCATGGATGTGGAAAAAGTTAGAGAAGAAGAGGTCATGGTATGAGAAGGGGTAATAATCAAAGGAAGAGGCTAAGAATAAAATAAAGTGGTACCCCTAAATCCAATTGAGAATTTAGGAGTGGGTGAATGAGGCTCTTCAACTTGACCACTAATCATAAGATTGTAAATGGTAGAAGGATCTTTTTCTTGATGTTGAGGAAATTAAGAGATAAAGAAGATCATTTCAAGGGTATAGTCTAATTAAGATTGGTCTTCTAATGAAAAGAGAGAATTATGGTGCAAATAAGTATTAGGAGGGGTCCCATAGTTCATTGTGAAAATGGTAATATGAATATTAATAGCATCCAAGAGAGGATCCCTACTCTGTCTATGGGATACCCTATGAGGTTTGGTAAAATTCATCATGTCTATTTATTGCAACTTAGTGTTTTCATCAAGAAGAAATTCTATGATGAAGGGAAAGAAAGAGAGATGAGAAATCAAGAAAACAAGGAATGATAGAAATAATATAAGGTTGAATAGGATGACTTTAAAAAAAAAGGTCTACAAACTATATAGGGTTTACTGGGTTCATCTAATATAGTGAACATGGATTGGAAAAAGAGTAAATAGAGTCTAAAAACTATACAAGGTTGACTAGGTCGATCTAGCACATTGAATAGAGGATTGAAAAAGGTATATGGTCAACTAGGTTGATCTAGTAAATTAGAGAGAGAAATTTAAGAAGCCTATAATAGATTTGTGGACTGAAATAAGATAACTTTTAAAAGTAGTTTGAAAATAAATAGCTAAAAGGAAATAAACATTCAATTGGATTAATGCTAGCCAATCTAATTAAAGCACATAGCACAAAACCTTGCACCAACACTGGCTAATGTAAGTTTTTGTTGTATAAAATATAATTGAGTAAAGAATAATAAATCAACATGAAAAACAAATAAATAACTAATTGGTGAACCTGAATGTTTATTATATTATTAAGATATGATTTTAAATGTTATGGGAGGTTAGTTGTAAGCAAAAACCTAGAATGTTAATCTAAGGATGGTTTTAGTAGTTTGGGATAAAAAGGACTATAGTGGTAATGATATAGGCTTGGAATTGGGGCCTAACCCCTCACTTCACGTATCATAATGATAAGGGTGTTGGGTGATTAGCTATAATATACCATTAACCATGTTTATACTTGATCAGAGTATCATGTCAACTTCCCCCTTGGTGATGAAATCCAAGTAAGTTGGCCTTGGGTAAACAAATTTTAAAATGCTTGTTTATATATTTTTTATTTTGCCACATGTGCATAAAATATAAAATAGTGAAACTAAATGATTAATTAAAAATTACCTAATCAATCTATGTGATCTATTCTAAGCATGAAAGCAACACGAAAAGAAAGTATGAATTAATTACTAACATATAAGGTTAATTATAATTTTGAAAGAAGGTACAATGTTGATATGGTAAAAAATGTATGCATAAAATATAGAACAAGGTCAACAAGGTCAAACCTATACTATGAAAACAAGGTCTAGAAATGAATAGGGTCAGTAGAATTGACCTAGTTATCTAGACAACACACAAAACACAAAACTAGGTTAGCAATGTCGATCCAATTAACTGTGCAAGGGAAGTTTTAATGATTGAAAAATATAAAAGGAAAGACTATAAATAAATAGACAAATAGATAGAAAGGAACCTTGGTGGATCAAAGATGTAGGGAATGAAGATTGTTTTTTAAAAACTTTGATATATGCTTGTAAATTCTACTAATTGGGTCGACAAGGATGATCAAGATTTACATAAAATTACTATTGAGTACCTAAAATGTATAGGGTCAATTGGGTCAACCTAGTATGATAAACCTAATGTATAAAAATTTATAGGGTCGATTGGGTTGACCTAGTAGTCTAGGATGGATGTCTGAAAGTCTAAAAACCTATATTGGGTTGATTAGGTGAATCCAGTAGCCTGTACCTAATAACCTAAGCATATAAGTTAGATATTGGGTTGATAAATTTGATTTATTATGGAAAATATATGATAAAAATAGTGATGAAAGAAATAAAATAAGATGAAAAAATACTATAAGGGTAAATTCACATCAGGTTTACTAGAATATATGCAATCAAAAATGCATCATGTCTATAAATCAATCCTAGCTCAGAGAAGATATAACATACCTATAATTTTGATTGGGAATACATTTGTTAAGTAGTGGCATGACTAATGATATGTTAGAATCTATTAGGGGATCACATGTCATAATACACCATGCTAGGAAGGGTTTCAAAGCCTACAGTCTAACACAATCATTCAATAACCTTAAAATAATCCTAGTTTTAATGTTCACTCTATTTTAATTAATAAGAAAGTAAATATAATCTAGTGCTCACAAAATATTATGGCACAAAGTGGGGGTTATAAATAAATAAAACTAAATTAAACATGCATTGAAGACATATACTCACATTAATGTATATAGAATCCTAATACATGGAAGAAAGAAGCACAAATGCATTATCTATAAACTCTTACAAAGGAGAAATAAAGTTAGGAATACTTACCTTTGAAGATGAACCAGCTGAGCCTCAATCTCTCTCTTGGCCAAAGTGATTCGAAAGATATTTTGGTGGTATGTAAGGATAACAAAAACAAATCATCTCTAGTATGCACAACCTATACATCCAAAAGACTTCTCCACAAGACAAGATCTGTATCTCCAAAGAAAGTATGGAACCCTAAGCTTTATTCTTCAAATAGAATGGTAAATAAGTAGATGTTCATTCACACTTATTATTCTTCATTTCTCTTCTTACAAATTGTTATAAATGAACTTGTATATATAGGTAGATCGTTTCCTAAATCCTTCCAAATATGTTGGATATATAGGGTCAACCTAATTGACCTTGTATATGTTTAGAAGATAATTCACTAGGTCCCAAGCTAGGTTGACCAAAGAGTTAATGAAACTACTAATAAAAAATATCCCTAAATAGTATAGGTTTGACCCAATCAACCCTATACTATAATCAGAGGCTAAAAATTATATAGGGTCGACTCAATTGACCTAATATAATCAACTGGTTGAAAGGGGGTTAAGGAATGAGCAAGGAGGATAAAGCATGGAAAATGACTGGAATGGGTAAGACTGAGAAGAACAAGCTTAGGGTAAATAGTTTTATGAGATGAGTGTGTAGATGGTAAGTGGAAAAAGAGATAACTATCTTATGAAGCACCAAAGGTCTACCCACCCCTTTCCCAATGTGCCCCTTAAGGCATGCACTTAGAGATATTGAAACTCGATGGGTTCTTGAAAGATACAAAGTAATAGTAATCAATAAAAGTTTGAAAATATTATTTATATATAGAATACATGGACCTAGGATATATATTGAACATTAGTGATCATAAATAAAGTTTTGATTTTTCATTAGATCTGTCTTCCTTTTTTGGAGAGTAGGCAAACTTTTTTGGTCATAAAAAAGATAAAACAATGATATGTTTAGGTAAAAACTTATTTAACATGCTCATTGATCAAGGAAAAATTAAATATAAATACAATCCCTTGAGTGAAAACCTATTTTAGGAACTCTTCGATGGGAATATTTTCTCATCCCCAAAGGATGCTCAAGGGCCATCAAGTCCTAGCTCTATAACTAGTATAAGCATATCTTTAGAACAACAAAAAATGTTTGAGCATATCAATCTTGAGTTTCCTAATACTTTTTCTACTTGGCCACTACCTGAGATGGTGGATTGAGATTCATCACATTATCCATAGTTTTAGGAGGAATAATAAGAAACTGTAGCAGAACAAGAGGATCATGATCACACCTTTCCTACTATTCTTGAATATGGTTGTACACTTGTTGTAAAAAATAATGTTGAAGTGAAATTAGAAACATATGATGATCCCAAAAAAATTAATTTGGAGCTTCCATTATTAAAGTAGAACATGAACACATCATATATGTTTTGATGGATTTCATTGATATTTTGCATGGGTATATTCAAACATTCCAGGATTAGACCCTCACTTGGTAGTGCATCACCTTATTGTTTATCCAGATGTTGAACTAGCTAATATAAAATTGACAAAGATGAATCCATGGATTGCTCTTATGGTAAAAGATAAACTAAAGAGATTATTAGGAGCAAGCTTCATTAGACCACTGGACTATTTTGAATAGATATCAAACATAGTTTTAGTCAATAAAAAACCTTAGGGTATATGTATTTGTATATATTTTAGAGATATCAACAAATCAAAACCTAAATATGATTCTCCTCTACCCAACATCAACATGATTATCAATTATACTACTAGGTGAAATATGCTATCCCTCATAGATATATTTTTCGGATATAAAAAAATCAAGATAGCCTAAGAAGATCAACACAAGACTACATTCACCACTCTGTGGGGAAAGTTTTGTTACTAAGTCATGCCATTTGGTTTAAAGAATACTAGATCCACATATTAACATGTCATGACTATTATCTTCCATGACATGATTCATGATATTATTGAGGACTATGTTGATGAAAATCTATCAAAATCAAGAACATGTGTTGGACATCCTGATGTTCTATGAAGAATATTTGAGAGGCTTCATGAATATAAAGTCTACCTAAATCCTAAGAAGTGTGTCTTTGACATCAATTCAAGGAAATTTATAGGGTTTATTATATCACAAAGGGGGATTGAAGTCAACCCTGCTAAGGTCAAGGCTATTTTTTAAATGCCTCATTTAAATCTTAAACAACTCTAAAGCCTACAAGGAAAGATCTAGTCTATTCACAATTTCATTTCTCAACTAGAAGATAAGTGACACCCATTTACACATTTCTTGAATAAAGGGGCCATGTTTCAATGGGATTAATACTATCAATTAGCTTTTTCAAAGCTCAAGACCTATTTGGCCAACTTACTAGTTTTGAGACCACCATTACCTAGACAACCATTACTTTATTATATCTTAGCAACTAAATATGCATTGGAGGGAACTTTTTGCCTAAAATGATGATCAAGGTAAAGAACATGTAGTTTATTATTTGAGATACACATTGGTGTATTTTTAACACAATTATATGCCTATTGAGAAGGTGTGTTTATCTATGGTTTTTTCTTCCCAAAAGTTATGACACTACATGTTGAGCAATAAACTATTTTCATCACTAAGGTGGATCCTCTCAAATTTTTATTATCCAAAGTAACTCTCATAGGATACATTTAAAAATGGGTCATGATCTTAACTAATTTTGATGTTGAGTATCATAATCAAAAATATATCAAGGGTTAGGTTATTATTGACCAACTTTCATAGGCCCCTATTATAGACACTCAATCACTCAGATTTGACTTTCTAGACAATCCTACCATCACAGTGGAAGAAGTGTAGCATGAGAATTAATAATGGAAACTATATTTTGATGGTTCCTTCACTTCTCTAGACTTAGATCTGACATATTATTGATTACACCACAAGGGGATTTTATTTCCAAATCATTTCACATTAATTTTCATTGTACTAACAATATGGCTAAGTATGAGGCACTTATTGCAGGACTACATCTTACCATATAATGTGATATTCAACACTTAATGGTCTATGGTGATTCCAAATTAATCATCAATCAGACCACTAATCAATATCAAACTAAAGATGACAAGCTTTTACCCTAAGATCTCATTTTTGATAATCTCAAGGTTTATTTTAAATCTTTGTAGTTTGAACAAGTATCAAGGACCAACAATAGATCTATCAATGCAATGGAAATAATTAGTTCCATGATAAAAATTTATGGAAATGATAAAGAGTATCTATTTCTAATTAAAAATATTCTATCACCTATATATATTATACAATATTCATAACGGGTATGCCCCATTTTTGGCCCAAATCCCCCACCTGAACTACCTTGGTTCCAAAACTATTATAATTATTTCCATGATCATGTTTTTCCACTTGACTTATCCAATAACCAACAAAAACTATTACTTCACCATCTATTCCATTATACCCTCCTTGGAAACATGATTTATTGTAAAGGCTATAATGGAATGTTACTTCGTTGTTTATTTTTGGGATATTTTAAGCTAGTGGTGAAGGAGGTTTATGAAGGAATGTGTAAGGCCCACACCGATGGTGTAGTCTTAGATAAAAATCTCCTTATGATAGGTTATTATTTGCCTAAAATGGAGATAGATGCTTAAAATTATGTGACGAATAGTGTTCCTTGTCAACATGGAAATCTAATACATGTACCTTCCTTACCACTACAGTCGATTTCAATATCATGGCCATTTTTTACTTGGGGCCTTAATCTCATGGAAAAATAAACCCAACACCTTCAAATGGACATAAAAATATTTTAACACCTACTGAGTATTTTACTAAGTATATTGAGGCCATTCCTCTCACTTATGTCACCGAGAATCAGATAGCCAAATTCATTCATTACCATATCATCTATCGATATGACATCCCATCTCGCATTATATCCAATAATGGTAGATCCTTTGTAAACAAATATGTAAAAGACCTTTGTGTAAAAATCAAATTCAAGCATAATAAATCCATGCCATATAACTAGCATGGAAATGGATAATATAAGGAATCAAGCAAAACCATTATAGTTATTTTAAAGGATATTGTCAATGATGTAGGCCATAATTAGCACTTGCAAATATTTTCTTCCCTTTGGGCTTATCAAACTAGTCATTGAAAACCTATAAGAGCCACTAAATACTCCATTATTTATGGCATAAAATATATTATCTTTATTTATATCAATATTCCTTCATTATGAGTATTTTTGGCACATATTGAAGATGAAAAAGAGTACAAAATATCAAGGCTGCAAGAACTAGAATGTATTGATGGCAAGCATTTGGATACCCTAGAAAAACTTACAAGCCTATCAGAATAGATTGTAGAGAAGCTATAACAAGCACATTATCCCTTGAGAGTTGAGATTGATGATTTGGTCTTGAAAGAGAACCAAAAGAACATAAATGTTGAATGTGAGAAAAAAGGTAAGTTCCAACCTAATTGGTTGGGACCATATGTTATCATGGAAAATTATGGATCAAGGGTATGTAGACTGGCTAATCCAAATGGTGAAGAACCTCTAGAGCCCACGAACATTGTGTAGCTTAAGAGGTTATACACTTGGTAACTTTGAACCATTATCTATAAGACACCTTATTTGGGGGAAACTTATGATGAAGTAATTTTATGCTACTATTATATTATGGACCATCCTCTTATGGACCATATTATTTTGACCAACCCTAGACCATTATTTTGAAAACCATATTATTTTCATAACTTTTAAAGTGAAATATTTAAACTATTGGCACTCTAAACACATTTTTTCCCACCCTTGACCATCCTCTTTTGGACCATATTCATTATAGACCATCCTTTTTTGGACCATATTCATTTTGGATCATTCTCTTTGAGAACCACATTATTTTCATGTCTTGGGATATTATAACTAAACATATTTTATTCCTTGACCAATTATGATCTTGAATATGACTCATAGGATTTATGAACACATTTATCACTAGCTCTATAAAGTAGATCAGAATGGATGGTATTTTGTAGCTTTTGATAAGTGAACACAAACACATCTTTAGCTTAGGATCTTTGCCTACCTCACACTAAATATTGTTATATTTATTTCATTATTGTTTAGTAGGCATTATTAACTTATCAAGATCTCACTCTCACAAATTTATGAGCATGTGCCATTTTAGTTGGGTTAACTATTATTAGAACTTATATTCTTGAATGAACATAGTCCTCAACTAGTTAGTTTCATTTGTACATATTTTATCCCAAAAACATAAAAAAAATTACAAAATGTTTGATAAAAGAATAAAAACATTTTCTTACATTTTTTTTTATTTTAATCCCCACACTCTTTCCATTTTATAACTAATTATCCCATTAGCTTGCCATTTTACAAGACCATTTGTCCTGTTGGCTTGCCATTTCGCAAGGCCATTCTTGTCTTCCCTTTTCTTCTACAACATTAATCAAGTTTTTCTAATCATCACTTTTTATTCTATCCCATTTCTTGGGAGAATTAAATTTGGCCTGAATTTGATGTTGGGCCATGAATCCATGGAACTATGTAAGCAATGTCTACGTGTCTTGTACATCTAGAGTTAGGTTGGCCACCCCCTTCCTTTTCTTCTCTTCTCCCATTTATTCTAAGTTATTTCCTTATCATTTATAGGAAATTTTGTGTCCTTGTTCTCATTACATTATTGTATAAATTAATGCTTCTACTACACGTGTCTGAATAATTATTTTAAAACCACACTAATATGGTTTTTGTTTGTGTGTGTTTATTTAACTTTTATTCATTTTTTTTGTGTTTTCTTGTCTCTTCATTTTATTTATTTCCTATGGTTGTTTCTTCTTGGTATTTTGTTTTGTTGTTTGGTCTTGTTATTTTATTTTTGTTTTCCAAGTATATCTTGATGGTCCACATTGATCTTGATTATTTATACCTTAACCTCATGTTGTTAAGTTCTTCTTGCTTTATTTTAAAACATTCTTGTTCCTAATTAAGTCTTGATTGTTCATATCTTGATTTTGAGTTAGGTTCATTTATGCTTTGTTTTTATCTTTTTGTTTGTTTTTGTTTAAATTTAAATAGTTATAACTATGGTCTTAGTCATTTTTACCATTATCCTTAGTTATAGGTATTCATATTTGAATCAGCTTAGTGTAATTGAAATTTTATGTCATCATTGGTTATTCATACTTATGATCCTTAATTTCATTTTTATATATCAAGCACTTTGTGGTTTGGTTCCAAATCTCAACATTGATGCAGCTCCAATGAATAGCTCTCAAGAACACCAATGAAATTAGGTACCTATATCTTATCCTAAACCCAAATCTATGCAAGAAGTGCATCTCTTGGAATACATCATGAATCTAATCAAACACTAATCAATTTTATTCATCCCTCATTCTTTTCTCTCCCACTTCTGGGTGAACTACATTAGCTTGAGGTCCATCTAGACTATGTAGATAGTGCTTGGATACATGACATATCTCAAGTCAACTTAGCCACCTTCATTATTATTTTCATCTCTTTCATCACTCTTTACATCCTTATATGCCTGGTTCATTATGGCTTATACAATAATTAAACCTTTACATTAACATTTGTGCCCACTCATCTTTAATCTATGCAATAGGTTATATCCTTGATCTTTTGATTACTAGTTTTCCCTATAGAGGCATAAAATTTGGACCAACCATTAAATCAAATCCACCCTACAAGGGTAAACCAATCTTTATTAGTGATCAAGATCAATCCTATTGGGGAAAAATTGTTTATTAAATGATTAAATTCTATCTAATGGATAACATTATTATTTCCCATCTTTCAAGAAATGCTTCTAATTTTTATTCTAATTCAAAGCACTATGGAAATTTACCCTCATTTTGTAAATATTTTAGTGTGAAACTTATCTCAATATTGATTAGTTTTGAAATTTGCAACTTGCATCCTAGCTTTGGGTGTGTTCAAGGTACATCTTTTCTCTTTTTAGATTATATCCTTACCATTTCCCCCATATTTGGGGCCATTTTTCTCTAATTCTATTTTGATAATTGATGGAATCAATGCATACAAAAATTATCTCATATATATTTAATCTATTCCATACGTTAATCTCACTTTCTCTCTCTTTCGAGAGTCCATCCTTCTCTTTCATCCTAGTATGCCCTCTCGAGGGGGCATCATGGGTCATTTCCTTCCAATTTATTTTTAAGAACTCTTTTCTTTGAAAAGATGTTTCTTCACCTAAATGTCTTCCTATGCCTTCTCAAATAGGGGTAAAATGTAGACATCTAAGTCCTAGAACCATTGTGTTGAAATTGTCAATCTTACTCAAAATCCATAATTTATGCCAAAATCACTAAAATGTGATAAATGGTTCAATATTGTCATATAAAAGTGCCAATTTAGGATAATGTATCCCTAAATGGGGTAATTAATTTTATGTGATTATTAACTTTTATTAAATCAGTTTGAGTCAAAATGATGAAAATGCATTTTGGTGATATTGATCATTCTTTTCTTCTAATTCAGAACCACATGACACATACATGTGTTATTTTGTGTCAACAACATCCTAAATGGGATGATGATCTATATAAAACTAACATCACCTTATAATTCCTCTCAAGTTAAATTATGACCTAGTAATATGACTTTTTAACCAATTTGATTAATTATTGACCAATTTCCAAAGAATTGCACTAAAATTAATTAATCTTACTTAGGCAAATTAAACCAAATAATGAGTTTAAATAAGAATTACATGGAAATAATTGAATATTTATTTATTGGAAATTAATTCCTATTAACTACATCATCAATGACTTGATCAATGGGGTGGCATCCATAAGCCATAAATGCATCAAATATTAGGTCTTCCTAAATATTTATGAGGATACTTATCAATATTATTTACATAATTGGATTAATTCATAGAGACACATTTTCATCCTGATATGGATGGTCATGGTTGATCCTGATCAATTTGGAAAATCTATAAATGGAAGGGCCAATACCAGTTTTATTAAGCTTAATTTGTGTAAACTTATTATACATAATTATATCCATAACCTGTCTTTATGTTGATTATTATGTTTAATTTGCAATAGGATAGCTTCATTGATAGGCATAAAATTAATTTTCATATCATGAGCCTAGTTTAGTTGGTGTTCTTGAGATGGTAGATGATCTTTGCCTTTCACCAATTTTGAAGACTTGATCATCAAATCAAGGGGTAAGACACATTTTGAGCTATATTTGAATGGTGGGAAGATCTTGGAAAGGTAACTTGTGTTTGTTTTCTTTCATTTGCTCTTAATTGTCATTTTCAAATCCCATTAAATAGGTTGACCTATATTGTTGTGTTATTATGAATTTATTGTGTTTTTCATTTCTAATGTTTGATTTAACCATCTTCATAATCCATCTCTACAATAGGATGCAACCACCTAGATGCTTTTTCGTTTAGCTTCACCTTCACTCTAGTGCATTCAGATCTAGGTCATGGTCAATTGCTCCTTGTGAAATGGAAAAACCCTAGCTCTCCATCTTCAATGTGACCTTGGGGGAAATAGGTTAGTAGGTACATGGTGTCATGCTGATCTTAATGACCTTATTTTTAAAAGACATTTCTTACATAGCCAATACTCTAGAAGAAGGCCTCAGAATCATGTAATGCACTCCTATGTGTTGGCTTGTGTGTGAATCATATAATGTGTGTAAAGCAAGTAAAATGGTGACCTAATTTGTAACATGGAAAATAGGGATACTCATTTACTACTTTAGACTTGTATTTGTTTTGTACATATGAATGATATAGAAATAGGAAAGCTTTGATCAATTAAATGCTTGATAAAGTGATTTTTTAAAAGTTCCTTAGTCTCTTTGGTATTTTCTAGGTGAGGAATGAATGAGGGTTGATATTTTATTTATATTAATCCATTTTGAGTAATAAATCACATTAAATCACTTAGGCTAGCCATTGCAATATGTTTTATTTTCCCATTGGATCACTTTAGAGAACTAGATAGTTGCATCAAGGCAAAATAATAATGTCAATGCTATTGTCTATCATAGATGTTAGTGACAGGGTAGTATTGTTGACACAGGAAAGTGCACCCAATGACAGGAAAACATGCTCCTACCTTCTCCTCGCAACATGGAAACTCCTCTCTCACCTTTGGGATGGCAAAGTAGGAGAGGAGAGTCTCTAGTTAAGGGCTAGCTCCCTTTGATGTATCATGTTTGTTTCAGCAAGTGCAAATACATACAGGCATATATATACATACATCTATATAAACTGGGGGGGAAAGGGAGGAAAATATAGGAAAACAAACTAATATAAGGAGGTGATACACCAAAACAAGATGACCTTCTCACACCCACTCTCAAAATTAGATAAACACACTTATACACTTCACCCTTGATAGAAGAAACAATCTGCAAACTTGACAGGGAGGTAAAAATGAAAGATACAAAAAAGGAAGGTTCACCAAAGGTGTTGTGATAAGCACTCTATAGATGATCCCCTCTATTTTGCACTCCAAAAATAAAACTCTTCTCCTATCAGTTGCAGATGGCACCTTGTAGATAACTGGTGCATTGGTGTTGAACCTATGACAACATCAAAGATAATGACTAGACACAAATCAACACTCAAGACATATGAAAAATATCTATCCAAGAAGAGGTAAAAACTATGTTTATAGATTCAGGTGGAAATTTTAGTAGGGCTGCACCTTGTAAAATTGTGAAAAGATCCATTACAAATGAACAAGTTTGCAATATATATGAAAAGCCAAGAGGCCCATTTAGTGCTCCTACTTTTACAAGTGGCATACATGTCTCTTCATGAAAAGAACAATTTTCTCAAAATATTAATGAGCTATTTGTTTTGCCTGTTCAAGAACTAAATTTCTTGCTTGTGTGACTTACATGGTTTGCCTTCCCATTTAATGCAAATGGAGAAACTGATTGTTGCTTCGCTGCTATCATTCTAAATGATCAATTCATTGGCACTATCTCACCTGCCAAAGTTGCTTCTTCAATTAGTGCCAATTGGACAACTGCACACTCATTCCTTGCTTGTTGCTTTGTCCATTTATCCTATCTGACTCATTTGGCCCTTGGGGCAAACATCTTGGTGGGTCACTACATTTTGATCTCCTTTCCATGGCCATCACTTCCTTCATTTGAAAACAAATGGTTATTCTATTTTGCTAAATTTGACGTCTCTGTAGCTGTCATGTCTTTAAATATCAACGGATATTTCACCCTCTTGAAATTGATAGCCTCTTGAACATCACTATTTGAGAACCAATGGCTCTTTCATCCTATTAATATTGATAGCTTCTGGGATGTCATCGGGTCCATTTGGCATCATTATTAGATCCCTTGTCAGCCTTTGCTTTGTATTTTTCCCTATGGGCACCCCTTTTGCATTTGAAACTACACTTCACATTCTCCCAGAGGGATGGTGACCCTATGGACCCTTTGAAATGCCCCTTTGCACTTGGTCAAAAGTCCCTTGCAAGGGGGCACCTACCCTTAGGGGTCCTTCAGTGGGTCTCTTTGTAGGGTTGTTAAACCTTCATACTTCTCCCTGGGCTCCCCTCAGACAAATTATCTGTGGACAATTTTCCCAGGTCAATTTCCCTGAGTCTTTTGACTATGGATTTCTGCTTTGTATTTCCACAGACTTTTGTCTACAGACAAAAAGTCCATGAAAATTCCACCAGGGCTTTTGACTTAGCATTTGAAATGGCCAGAATTCATTTAGACTTTTTTCTGAAGGAATTCCTTTAGGCAAAAGTCCAAAGGAATTTGGACTTAGTCAATTTTGATCAAGACTTGAACTTTGGACCTGAGCTTTGAACATTTGTCAGGGTCCCCTTTTTTGTGAAGCACCAGCCTGAATTCCTTGAAATTGTTGAAGTATCCACCCTCCGAAAGGGCACTTTAGACTTGAAGGTCCCCTTCGGCCAAAGGGCATCCCTTTGAACCAAGTCTGTTGAACCAAAGATAGGTTCAACAGCTCAATCAAGTGCACCGATGAGTCATGAACCCCTTCCTTTGAA
Organism: Torreya grandis; assembly: GCA_037957365.1. Classification (NCBI taxonomy): domain Eukaryota; kingdom Viridiplantae; phylum Streptophyta; class Pinopsida; order Cupressales; family Taxaceae; genus Torreya; species Torreya grandis. The sequence continues at coordinate 303,919 of JARHVA010007987.1, read as the reverse complement.
CCTTTTCCGTTGAACTAAACCCATTGAAATTTTGACATTAAACCTTTTGGCATTGAACTGAACCTGTTAAACCAAAATTTGGTTCAGTGGTTTAAGGTTCAACTATTACACGCTAATTTCCCAATGAACCAAGCTGATGAACCTTTCCATTGAACCTTTTCCATTGAACCAAGTACGTTGAACCAAAGATAGGTTTAACACATATGCATTGAGATACTTTGAATTGAGTGATGAAACTTTTAGACTAATCCAAGCAGAGAAACACTAACATGAACTTGTACACCCTAAAACAACTATCTTTGAATAGCGAAGAAGGAAGGTGAACAATTTTGGCTTGTGGATAAAAATTGGTCAATAGATGGTGACTCACAGGGGAAGCATGTCTACTATGCTTAGAATCCAGCTGCCTTGAAAATCCATTAGGCATGGAGTCAGATAGTAACCTTGAGAACTAGCAATAGCTCTGCTAAAACTTAGAACCAGTCACGTAGATCCACCTCCAAGGGAAGGAAAGCACACGCAAGACTAAGACAACTACTACTTGTGCAACAACACTTAGGGAAAATATGAAAGAAAATAGGGAAAATATGTATAAGTGAACCCAAAAATTAGTGGCAATGCTTCAGATGTATCCCATTAACTGGGATACGTAGTTATTCGCTATCCAACTTGGAATGTTAGAACACATTATGCTACTTACACTAAGTGATCATGTAAGGACCACTCCATAGGGTGTCAAATTTTGCATGTTTTCTAGGCTTAGCTCGATCTTCATCCCATTTTAGGACAATCTCTCCTTCAGAGAAATCTCTTGACAAAGTTTTCTTGTCGAAGTGCCTTTTTACTTGTTGGTGACTAGTCATGGAAGCCATAGTCTGATCCCTTACCTCTTGGAGTTCCATTAGCTCAAACAACTTGACCTCCAGGCCATTTATTTCTTTAAATTGCAATTGGTGGGAGAGATCCAACACTGGCAATTTAAATGAGATGGAAGCCTAGCTTCCCTTCCATACACAAACGTATATGGAGAATTTTTTATTGCTCTTTTTGGAGTAATTCAGTCGGCCCATAGAGCTGTCTTTAGCTTGGCATGCCAAGTTCTCTGATTATCCTTCATAGTCCTTTTTATGATTTTGATCATATTTTTATTGGTGGACTCAGCCAGCCCATTCCCCTATAGATAATAATTTGATGAAGTGCTAAGATATATGCCATACTTCAGTGCCCATTCACTAGTTTTGGTTCCCAGAAAAGCCAAGGTGTTATCTAAGATTATGGTGGTTGGGACCCCAAATCTTGTTACCAAGTCCTCATAGAACTCCAAGACTACACTTTCATTCACCTCTTTTAGAGAGATGGCCTCCACCCACCTTGTGAAATAATTTGTAGCAGTCAGGACCCATTTGTGCCCATCACTGGAGGGAGGATTGATCATCCCTATGAAGTCCAAGCCCCACTGCATGAATGGTTTCTCAACTTGAATGGGTTGTAGAGGCATGGTAGCCAATCACTATTTTCTATCAAGTGGTGTGAACCATAGTCTCAACTTATTTCCCTTGAAACATCAAATTGAGTGGCAATTGCTACCAACCTGTCAGCTTGTTTATTTTGCTCTCTAAGAATGGAGGTGATGTTAAAAGCAAGGAGATCCTCCACCAAGTCCCAGACTCTATGCTTGTAAGACTTTAGCAAGGAATTCTTTGTTAGATTCTGGCCTTTCACCTAATTTACAATCAACTCACTATATCCCAAGACTTGTAACTCCTTAATCCCTCTTTTTCTTACCCATTCAAGGCCATGGATCAAAGACTCATATTTTACAACATTATTTGTGCAAGAGAATTAGAAATAGAAAGCTAAAAAGTACCTTTCCTTCAAAGGGGAAACCAACATTGCCCCACCACCAGTGCCTATTTTACTTTTGGAACTGTCAAAATATAGTTGCCATGGGCCAAGGTTTTCTTTGCTTTCTTTCATTAAATTTGGCATGGAGGCACCCTCTTCGTGCATGTAATAGACTCCAAGGTCTGCCTCCTCTATGAATTTGTATGGGTCATGTTCAAAGTTATCATTTCCCCACTCATCCAAGAGTAAGTCTATGACTCCTTCAAGAGCAGAGGACAGAGATTGGTCTATCTAAGACTCTTTTGGGTCAATGATGGTGGAACTAAAATTTGTTGCCTTGGGCAAATATGATTCTAGGTGGTCCTTGTAAAGTGGCTTAGACTCAATTTTCACCTTGGTCCCATACTTGGTTTTGAAAACTAGATATGACCAATTCGTTGCTAGATAGCCACCTATCTTTGACGTGAAGTCCCTGGACAAGCAAATTGCAAAATACAGAGGAACATCCGTTACCACTATATCATGGGAAATTGAGAAGGTTGGGCAAGCATTCAATGCCAAGCCTAAACCCTTTATAATCCCAACTATTTTTTCAAGTGTCCCATCTAGCTGTAGGACTCCCTTTTTCATTTCTTCATACTTCAATTCCATCTTATCAGCAATGCACATGGGCATTACCAAGGCGCTGGCCCCACTGTCAATTATGCAATTATGTACAAAGAAATCCCCTATGACCAAGGATACATAGAAAGGAGGAGTCTTCTCTTCCTTCTTTACCTGTCCTAAAGTGGAAGGCTACCCATTTATCATCAAGACATTATCAGTGCTTGCCAGGACAATTTGACAATCTAGCTCATGCAATTCCTTTCTCAACACATCCTTTTAGCCTTGAAGAGACAATGAATCCCATAAAGAGATATTCATATGCAGCTTCTTCATCTAGTCCACTATATTGATTTGAGGAATGCCATGCCTTAAGCTTTCCTTAGGGTTGATTTCAAGCTAAACTACAGGTTGAGGGGCTGAAGGTATAGATGACTACTTGAAATTTGGGGCCTTTTGACTTGTGTGTGATGGAGGAGGTGTTATTGCCACATGAGTGGTAGCCTAGGCTTCTCCCATTTCCCTTCTCTTAAACCTCATGTTGGCCACAACACAATCAGCCTAATTATATGCAACACCCAAATAGTTCACTAAAGAAAATTCCCCTTCCAAATGATTCATCAGCGTAGAGTCAGGCTAAGCTTGTTTGCTACTTATGCTGGGTTGCATTAAAGGCTTGAAGGCCTAGGATTGAGTGGATGTTTGGTTGTCTACATTATAAAAATAGTTCATCATCTCATTTGTGTAGATGGCCTATTCTTGACCATATCCCATGGTCGAATAACTTGGCTGCTCTTGCACTAAATTGTTATAAATAGGCACCATGGCCTTAGATAATGAAGAGGGATTGATGTTGTAATTTTGAAATGGCCTAGCTGTAGTGAACTACCCCTGACCTTGGTTATAATTTTGAAAGGGGGGTCTAAGGGCTTGACCATATTGTCGGTATCCCTGATATAATCTATTGTTTTGAGCTTGCTACCTTTTAAGGGCAATAAGTTTGTTTGACATGTTTTGTAATAGGCTTTTAACCTCGTGAAGCTCATTTGATGAAACAATGGCTAGCTTCTCAATGCTAGGCAAGGGAGCAATTGTTGGAGCAATGGTTTGAATTGGGGGAAATGATTCTGGGAAAAGTGGCATGTGAGGCCTAGGGGTAATTTTCCCAGCTTGAACCAAGCAATTTTTGGTTGCTATGGCAATGTCATAAGTAGCTGGCAGTATATGTCCTCCCATGGATTGGATCATCATAGAAATATCACTATTTAATGCCTTTAAATAGTATAAGAAAGCATAACTGGGAGTCAGCCTTACCAGGATGGGAATTCTATCCCAAGTCTTTTGAAACCACGTATTGAAGTCTTGCATATACTCATGTGGAGCTCTCTTTATGGTCATCAGATGCTCAAAAAGTGAGAGACCATCACTCTTTTCCCCAAAATTATCTATCAACTGAGTGCCCAATTCATTCTAGGAATGTATTGAATTCATAGGCAAGGTATCATACCAGTCAAGAGCTTTGCCTTTCAGAGACAAAGCTAGCAGTCTAATGGCAATGTTTTCTTCTATTATATTGTGAATATTGCAAAGGTTGGCAATATTCCTAATATGCTCAATGGCTGTAATAAGTCCCACTCCATTTAAATAAGGTACATTCTTGAGAGCTATTCTCAGAATTGGGTCGTAGCGTGGGAGATTCAAGGGACTCTCACCACAAAAAGCCGCAAAAGGCATTGCCATGGCTATGATTGGCTGTAACTAAAGTCCTACTACAATTATGTTTCTTATAATAGGCCTAGGAGGATTGATTGCTAGATAAGGATGGGTCCTCTCAAATCGTAGTCTTTTAGCAGAGTTTAAAGTCAACTCAATGAAATCAAAATGGACCCCTCTTGAAGCCAACCTTGTGGTGACTTTAGGCATAGAAGATTAAGAAACTAGTTTTGAAAATATAGAATGGAAGCTCTTACCAGTGGAGTTGCCAGATGTTGAAACTTTATTGGCTATATTAGGACCAACATCAATCCTAAACTTCACTGAGTTATCAAATTGTGTGTCCCACCGGGTGTGCCAAAACTGTTGATGTAGGAAAGTGCACCCAGTGGCAGGAAAACATGCTCTTGCCTTCTCCTCACAACATGGAAACTCCTCTCCTAGTTGTGGGATGGAAAAGTAGGAGAGGAGAGTCTCTAATTAAGGGCTAACTCCCTTTGATGTATCATGTTTGTTTCAGCAAGTGCAAATACATACAGGCATATATATACATATAGCTATATAAACTGGGGGGAAAGGGAGGAAAATATAGGAAAACAATCTACTATAAGGAGGTGATACACCAAAACAAGATGACCTTCTCACACCCACTCTCAAAATTAGATAAACACACTTATATGCTTCACCCTTGACAGAAGAAACAATCTACAAACTTGACAGGGAGGTAAAAATGAAAGATACAAAAAAGGGAGGTTCACCAAAGGTGTTGTGAGAAGCACTCTATAGATGATCCCCTCTGTTCTCCACTCCAAAAATAGAACTCTTCTCCTATCAGCTATAGATGGCACCTTGTAGATAACTTTTGCATTGGTGTTGAACCTTTGACAGCATCAAAGACAATGACTAGACACAAATCAACACTCAGGACATAAGTAGAATATCTATCCAAGAAGAGGTAAAAATTGTGTTTATAGATTTAGGTGGAAATTTTAGTAGGGATACGCCTTGTAAAATTGTGAAAACATCCATTACAAATGAACAAGTTCACAATATATATGAAAAGCCAAGAGGCCCATTTGGTGCTCCTGCTTTTACAAGTGGCATATGTGTCTCTTCATGAAAAGAACAAGTTTCTCAAAATATTAATGAGCTATTTGTTTTGCCTATTTGAGAACTAAATTTCTTACTTGTGACTTACACAGTTTGCCTTCCCATTTAATGTAAATGGAGAAATTGGTTGTTACTTCACTACTATCATTCCAAATGATCAATTCACTGGCACTATCTCACCTTCCAAAGTTGCTTCTTCAATTAGTGCCAGTTGGATAACTGCACACTCATTCCTTTCTTGTCGCTTTGTCCATTTGTCCTATCTGACTCATTCAACCCCTGGGGTGAACATCTTGGTGGGTCACTACATTTTGAGCTCCTTTCCATGGCCATCACTTCCTTCATTTGAAAACAAACGGTTATTATATTTCACTAAATTTGACATCTCTATGGCCATCATGTCTTTGAATATCAATAGATATTTCACCCTCTTGAAATTGATGACCGCTCAAACATCATTACTTGAGAACCAATGGCTCTTTCATCTTGTTAATCTTGACAACTTCTAGGACGTCATTAGGTCCACATGGCATCATTATCAGATCCCTTGTCGGCCTTTGCTTTGTATTTTTCCCTGTGGGCATCCCTTTTGCCTTTAAAACTACCCTTTGCATTCTCCTAGAGGGATGGTGACCCTCCGAGCCCTTTAAAATGCCCCTTTACACTTGGCCAGAAGTCCCCTGCAAGGGCACCTACTCTTTGGGGTCCTTCGGTGGGTCTCTTTGTAGGGTCGTTGGACCTTCAGACTTCTCCCTAGGCTTCCCATAGACAAATTGTTTGTGGAGAATTTTCCTGGGTCAATTTACCTGGGTCTTTTGACTATGGCTTTTTGCTTTTTATTTCCACAAAATTTTGTTCGCAGACAATTTCCCATGGACAAAAAGTCCATGGAAATTCTGTCGGGGCTTTTGACTTAGCATCTGAAATGGCCCAAATTCCTTCGAACTTTTGTCTGAAGGAATTCCTTCAGGCAAAAGTCCAAAGGAATTTGGACTTATTTGATTTTGATCAAGATTTGAACTTTGGACCTGAGCTTTGAACATTTGTTGGGGTCCCCTTTTTTGTGAAGCACCAGCCTGAATTCCTTTAAATTGTTGAAGTATCCACCCTCTGAAAGGGCACTTTAGACTTGAAGGTCCCCTTCGGCCAAAGGGCACCCTTTGAACCAAGTTTGTTGAACCAAAGATAGGTTTAACGATTCAATCAAGCACGCCAATGAGTCATGAACCCTTCCTTTGAACCTTTTATATTGAACTAAACCTATTGAACTAAACCCATTCAACCAAAATTTGGTTCAACGGTTCAAGGTTCAACCATTGCGTTGTGATTTCCCAATGAACCAAGCTGACAAACCTCTCCATTGAACCTTTTCTGTTGAATCGAGTACATTGAACCAAAGATAGGTTCAACACATATGCATTGAGATACATTGAATTGAGCGATGAAACTTTTGGCCTGAACCAAGTAGAGAAACACTAACATGAACTTGTGCACCCAAAAACAACTATCTTCGAATAACGAAGAAGGAAGATGAACAATTTTGGCCTGTGGATAAAAATTCGTCAACAAGTAACATAACAAAAATAGGTCCAAAACTTATATAAGTGTATATAAGTAAATTCTAGTTATTTTGGTAAAGATAAAATATTTATGTTATCAATATAGGACTATTAAGACTAAGAGATAGGCCAAGGGGCATAAGATAGAGTGTATGTGAGTCTTGTAGAAGTAAAAGAGTGTATAAATAAGAGGAACATCCAAGGTCTAAATTTTCCAATTTTAAAAGATTGAAATGCTACATAATCATAAAATGTCATTATAATTATAAATACACCTAATGAATGGTGATTCCCAACCCTTATTTTATCTATGTTGAGAATAAATCATCATACAAAATTATAGAAGATGGGTGATTCAATTACTCTCTACCAAGGCTATGGATGCCTAGTTAGTATTAGAGTAAGACTTTGATTATAATTAAAGGTATCTCTATCATGGTTATATATTCTTGGCTAGCAGAAGATAAATTCATAGGCTTCCATTATTGTTTGGTTATAAAATAACAAATTCAAAATGAAACATATAGTGTCTATATAGGACTTTGTCAAATCTTTCATAATAAAAATAAATTGAATTCAAAAGATCACACACCCAAATCCAAGGAATGAAAAGGGTTAGAATGTTTTAGGAGGAAGTAGGAGCCTTTTTCAAGGTTTGGTTTGTTTAATCTATTCTTGGTAGAACTAAAGTGTTTTTTATGATGCATTACTAAAATTTTGGATTCTCAAAATACTCAAGAGTAATTTCCCCTCTATTTCACCATTTGTTTTTCCCTAACACCCCTTCCCATTTAAAAAAATCAAATAAGTACCTAATATTCATTTAATATCCCTTTTAAGGTCTTCTAAATCAAAAGTTTGGGCCATCAAAATTAAAAAAACATGAGCTTGAGGGTTTTTTTTCAAAGATACATTATGTTTAAAAATAAAAAACAAATTGAATCTATGCTTAAGCCATACTACATGTTTTACTTTCCAACTTTGATTTTATTTAACTTAATGCTAATGTACATGTTTAATTTATGATCTCATCGCTAATGTATGTGTTGTGTTTTGATTTTATTCAGGACCTTATTTATGTTGTTTTTAAAAAATCTATTTCATACTTAGGTATTTCCTAGACCTTCTCATATTTCATTTATCTTTGCCACATGACATTGTTTTACTCATATCGAGCCCAAGTTAAAAGTAAAAAAGGCATCTTGGTAACCCAGTGATGACACCAACGTGGAACTTTGTATGAACCATCCTAGGAAAGTGGAGTAACAAGAGCCATCCACATGCCATCATCTTAGTAACATGTAAATTTTGTTAGCATATCCCTTTGTACAAACCATCTTAAGCAAGTGTGATAATGAGAGTCATCCACATGTCACAATTCGACTCACCTAGAGGTGACATCAACATAAGCCATTATATAGACCATCCTAGGTGAGTGGAGTATAAAGTCATCCATGTATCATCATCTTGATCACCTATTGGTGATGTTAGTATATCCCTTTTTACAAACTATATAAATAAATTAAATTAATGATATCCTTCCACATGTCATCATCCCACTCACTTGGGGTTAAAAGAACATAGTACAATAAGCTATAGTTGAGTTATGAGTGTGTGGTAATAAATAAACATATGTCTTTCATAGACACATAATAAAATAACAAAGACAATAATACTAATCCCAAAGGAGTAAAAATGAGACATCTTGCACATATAAATGACTAACCATATGAGAGAATGTACAAGAATACAAATGGTAGTAAAAGTTGTGGAAATTGGTGTTATGAAATTAAAATGCAAATAATGTATAGGGAAAATAATGAATGACATTGATGCAATTAATTCAAACAAATTGATAAATTAATACATTCAATTATCAATGCCAACACAACTAAATCAATATAGTTTTAATGTCCATTTCTAGTCTAATCACATTGCTTTCAAACAATCAATTGCAAAATTTGAATATTGTGCTCTCTTACAATAAAAAAATACAATTTTTTTATAGATGAAATCAATTTTAGACAATAAATTCAATGGTATCCTCATCTCATATCCTCGTTCTCTATGCATACTCAATTATATGATCAACTAAGTACACTAATATATCATTTGATTTCATGGATCTAAACCATGATTTTAAACATCATTTCCCCATTTGGGATGTTGTCAACACTATCAAACCATACAAGGCCAATGATCAACCTTCCATTTTTAAAATAGATACAAGGATGACCTAATGGACATTAAATTAATTTGTCTTCAGAATGTAACATCTAAACTAGAGGAATACCCTATATTGACCTATTATTTTATTTATTCATGAATGGTAAGGTTAATGCGAAGATATTTCACTTTAAGCTTGGAAAAACACCATTTACGTATATAATTAGAAATTCCTTTGAAATTTATTATATATTCCTTATGATATAAATGTCATATATGAAAAACATGGTTAATTCATGGATCTTTGCAATAATATCATCAACAAGTTGTAAGAATTAGATAGCAACCCAAACAGTGTTGTAGTTTAGGGACCTACCTTGGCTGTCCCCATTTTTATCTTTAAGATAGGAGTGAGAACCACCATGGCCTTGTTAAATGTAATTTATAGCTTCTCAACCATTACTTACATCAATGAGGTATGGATCACTTTTCTAGACATAATTTTGACTTCCAACAACATCATATCCTTAGGAGAGATTATCAGCTCTAACTTGATTTTGAGAATCACAAATTTAGGATGCTTAATAGATGCTAACTTCTATATGATGTCCTATGTGGTAGATTTTTTAAATACAAGTATTCATTCATTTTATGAGTAACTCTATAAACCATCTTCAAACTACCCATAAAACATGATATGTGATGATTTTAGTATTATCCATTTGCATAGATTTAGAAAGAACATTAAAAGGTCAACTAATAACTTATACATCATGGTATATCAAATAGTCTATTAGAATAAAATTCTTAGGCTCTTTGACCATATAAATAAAATCATTCTTAACATGGGTGATTACTAGTTGTACCCTGAGTGCAATATAATTAGGATTCAAGGCATTGGGACACACCCTTTATACCTACCAAATATTGTGCCTAATAAAGTAACTATATGAAGGAGGGCCAAAAAATATTATGTCCATCCAAACCCTCTAAATATTGTTAGGATGTAGCATATAAGGTGGTAACACCTTTAATTTATTTGAAAGATTAGGACACACTATGGATTTTAAATAACACCTTTTTTACACTGGGAGTCTATGAAAAATATTAGAGAACATGTAAACAAATACAAAATAAAAGTGATAATAAACTTTGGAAATTAATCTTATCATCATGATTGCATTCATAAATGTAAAATACGATACTAAAGTATCTATAAGGATTCATAGGGTCAGTATGTCCATGATTTTAGCATAGAGAATCTAGTATGATCCAATTATCACTAAAGAGGATGCCAAAAGCATTGAGAAGGAATAAAGGGTTTCTAGACCTGTTCATGCCCCCCTACTTAGTAAAATGCATTAACATAAGAGTAAGTTGTCCCATCAAGGTAAGCTTATGTTTATTAAAATTTTGGAATATCTCCACCTTTCCATACATACATAGTTGATGATACTTCTTATCAACACATTATGGAAGAACCTACAAGTACAAATAGAGTAGCTAGCATATTTTATGTATTACTTCTACCTACATTGATCATAGAAAAAAAAGTGAGTCTTCCTTCCTTCTTATCTCAATTTCATGTTTTTTATCTTCCTCTGTCTCCACTAATAGTGATGCCCTAGTCCCCTAGGCAACCATCTCCATGACCACCTATTATCACCATGGTTTCTTCACCTCTCATTTAACCTTCTCCTAGGCCAACCTCTATTTTTACAAAACTAATTCTTACATATAACAGGAAACCCAAAAATCCTCTTATTTCACCCCATAAGGATGAGGTAGAAGGAAAACAAGCATATTTCCCTAAAGAAAGTGAATAAGAAAGAAAATATATAAGAGGGTCAGATGTAGTTAAGATCTATGATAGTGAATAAGAAGAAATAAGAATGGCAAATGAATAATAATGGATCTCTAAGACTGATATAGAAGAAAAATAATCATTTGATGATATTACACAAACATCTAAAGGAAATGAATGGATAACTGAGGAAAACCCATTTAGGAGGTGTTAGGTGTGAAGTCACTATTCAAATTCACTATTCACAAAATCACTATTTATTTTCACTATTCATGATGACTATTGATGGTGTTGTGTCATGTTGGTGATTTGGATGGTTAGTGATGTGTCTGATTGGTGATGTGGTAGGGCCCATGGAGGTTCTGTCATATGTGATCATGTTGATGTGATGAGAGTGGGGTATAATACTCCACCAAGGCATATGGATTTTATCCTTGGTAGTCACATGGGTTTATCATGTGGTGAAAAAGACAAAGGGTCAAGTATGGGTCAAATTTATAAGGGACCCAATGGTTTACATGTGTGCATAAAGTCAAAATTTGATTGTAACACCTTTTAGACTTTAGCGTGTACATGGAAGAAGATATGAGTTTACTATTGTTTATTGTCCTCACATGTGTTTTTGGATACAATGTTTGGAATCACATGGAAGTGGCTTGGATATTGTCTAAAGTGGATGATCCACTTTATTGACCCTTGTGCATAAAAACAAACATTATGATATTAATCACTAGTGTCCACGTGGAATGTGGCAAATTTTTTGTGCCACCTATGATGTTACTCTCTCACTCTGTCTATTTTGTTATAAATGCATAAATATGCATGAGCTCTCCATTTTTAATTCATCTTGTTAGACAATTCATTTAAGCTTATGATTTCATGCTTGGAGGTTGGATCCTATAGGCTAGGTTATGCTCAGTTTAAAACTTGAATGTCTTATGTGTAAGCATTGAGTGATTTTTAGCACTAATGGAGTTAATAGAGGAGCTATTGTAGAAGAGAATTGATGTTGATTAATATGAACTTTGAATTTACCATTTTTCCCATGTTTTTCTCCCTTGCTTATTTGTAAGGGTTTTCCATGTAATCTCTTGTGTAATGTGTTTAATTATTATCTCATTATTTTTGTGACTTATTTTTCCACTTTAGTTACTTTTACTATGGGATATTTTATTCCTAACATTTATTATTAGAGCTTTTGTTATGAAGCTTTGATTTCTAACATTTGGTATCATATCCATGGTGAAAAACTCCATGTGTGAGTGTTTTCTATTGTTGATTTTTTTATGCATGTTGAAGACACTTTGACATGGGGAGAAACCAATTTGGAGATTAAAAAAAAGTTTTTTGGTAGGTTACTCTCTATGGATAAAGGTTTAGGATATATTGGTAAAGATCATGTTCTATTCATGTTGTTGGGGTGAATCCCATAGATGAGTGGAGGAGAAAGTTGGAAAAGTTTTTCCAGATAAGTCAATAGCCTACATAATGCTCTTGTTGAAGATGAAGTAACTTTATAGCTTGAGGAACAAGTTGGTCTCCTTTGGAGGAAGTTGAAGACAAGGCATCACCTTATTATGGTTCTTGAAAACAAACAAAAAGGATTTATGATGTGGTATCCTAGTGACCACATATTATTAGCCAAGATGTTGGAGAAGGAAAATACATTAAAAGTAAGGAGGTACAAAGAAACTTGAAGCTATACCTATTTTGAAGTAGTTTTGGATGAGGAAGATGAAGATGTAGATCAACAAGTGAGACCTAGTGTTCCCAAAAGGAGAAGGCCATGTGTTTAGACATGTAGTAGAGCATGATGCATTTTGGATGCATTTTTTAGGCTCAAAAACTTAGTAGGTGCATTGGTACATTGAGTAGTGTGATAGATTCTCTAGAGATGTGATTTTTCCACTTGTGTAATGTTTGGCATGATTGGTGGTTTAAGGCTACGTGTAAAAGAATAACCAAGACCTAGTCTTCCCAAAAAGATGATGGTGTTGAACATATAACTCAAGGTGATAGAGTGTTGTATATATGGTTATGGTTTTGGATAGGTAGATCAATGTATGGATTAACACTGGAAGTAACATGAGTTGGTATTTTGGAAACATTCAATACAGTAGGATGAATTTTGAATGTGGGATCAAAAATTTGGTAGGTGTAGTGATTTACCAAGTAGTGTGACGACTTCTTAGGTGTTATGATTGGTCTAGTGAGCTTGTGCCATGTTGATAGCTTCAAAGGCTATGTGGATAAGTTTGGTTTTGACTTATATGAGATCTTCTCTCCTCACTACTATCAAGAATGGTTCATGCACTAGTTGTTATGCAAGGAGTTGGAATAGTGTGATTCCTACATGGTGATCGCTCTTAGGGAGATATAGATACAAACATAAGGAAAAATTTGTTGCTATTTTTCATGTTAAATAAGTCATGGTATGGGTTGGTGAAAGTATTGCACATGTGTTATAAGATATTTAGTATCTTAATAGAGTTATAAAGTGTTTATCATATGTTTTTGATGACATGTTAGATTTATGACCCAACCTTATCACTATTATGATGGCTTGGGTGATAAGTATGTGATGAAAGTGGTATGAGGAGCAAAACAAGGATGGAGATGCACAAGGATGGGAGAGCAAGGAAGTACCCCAATTATTGAATTATTTAGTTAGTTTCCTAGAAGCATCTTATAATAGAGGAGAAGACATGTTGTGTCCTATGTTTTGGATTTATTAGGAGTAAGAATCCTCATGATGCTATGGTAAGCACTAAACTAGATATTCCAAAGTAGTGAGAGTTATGATAAGTTCATGAAAGAATCCCAAATAGATGATTGGTCTATGGAGAAGTGAGATTCACTTCAAGTGCTACTATATGCTATGGAGGAACATATGTTGACAAATATAGTTAGGGTAGATAAGTTTAAATAATGTAAGAAAACTTTTACTAGGTTTATGTCAGGGTACCAGTGGGCATTGATGGATAGCTGGTTGTATAATACTAAGGTGTACTAAAATCATGTGTATATTGAGTTTAGGTGGAAGTATATTTGGTGTGAAGTTACTATTCATAGTCATTATTAATAAATCATTATTCATTGTCACTATTCATGGTGATGTGGTATGATGATTATGTAGATGGTTAGTGATGTGGTTGATTGGTGAAGTGGCAGGGCCCATAGAGGGTATCTCACATGTGTTCAGGTTGATGTGATGGGAGTGGATCATATCACCCCACCAAGGCACATGGGTTTTTTCCTTGGTAGTCATATGGGTTTTTAATGTGGTGAAAAAGAAAAAGGGTTATTTATGGGTCAAATTTCTAATAGACCCAATGGTTCACATGTGTGGATAAAGTCAAAAGGTCATTGTAACACCTTTTGGAATTTGGTGTGCACATAGAGGAAGAATGAAAGAGTTTATTGTTGTTGATTTTCCTCACATGTGGAGTGGGAAACAATGTTTGGATTCATATGAAAGTGTCTTAGATCTTGTCTAAAGTAGATGGTCCACTTTTTTGACCCTTGCACATGAAAACAAACATTTTACTATTGATCACTAGTGCCCACATGGAATGTGGAAGTTTTTTTGGTCCACCTATGATGTTACTCTCTCTCTCTCTCTCTCTCTCTCTCTCTCTCTCTCTCTCTCTCTCTCTCTCTCTCTCTCTCTCTCTCTCTTGTAAATTCATAAATATTCATGAGCTCTCCCTTTATAATTCATCATGTAATAGGATCTATGTAATCTTATGTTTTCATGCTTAGAGGTCAGATCATGTAGGTTAGGCCATGATTAGTTCACAACCTGAATGCTTTAGGTGTAAGCATTGAGTGCTTGGTTGTTAACATTGACGGATTTGTTGGAGGAGTTATTATAGAAGAGAGTTTATGTTGATTAATATGAATCCAAAATCTACCATTTTTCCTGTGGTTTTTTCCCATACTTATTTACAAGGTTTTTTCAAATAATCTCTTATGTAATGTGTTTCATTTTTGTCTCATTATTTTTATTATTTAATTACTTTCACTATATGATCATTTATTCCTAATGTCTAGTATCAAATCTTTGGTTGTGAAGCTTTGATTTCTAACAAGAAGAATAAAACTACTTGAAGAATCTTAAGAAGTCAACCAGAGAGATGGTAGCTCAATAACTATGGAATTATTATTAGATAGAGAATGATATTTATAATAAAAAATTCATGTTATAATACATGGGCCATCCCTAATTTCACCTCCAAGCTCTCCACTTCAGGCCACTATAATGACAACTACAACATTTGGTGCCCTAGTTATCTCTTCCTAAGTTATAAGTTCTCCAAGTCCTCATTATTTAAAAACTCCCTTAGTTACTATAAATATAATTAATGTATTATATTCATTCATTCTTTCCATTCTTGGATTTAAATGAACTAGCCTCAAGTAGTTTCGATACCATTTTTTCCTACCACATCCAATCCTTCTATGTGGGCCCTACCATTACTAATCTAACTACTAGGGATGTATACACATTTGTCACTAATTATTTTCAAAACCTATTTAATACCTTGTTGATACCTATAAATTCACCATAGGGTTTTTTAGTGTTCAAATAAAACTTCTCATTTTAAATTTCTAGGAATTCGGAGCATGAGTAGTAGGTTGTGGTAACTTGATGTCACCTATCGTGAAATAGTGGAAGAGATATGTATTGGTGTTCTATAAATTTATAATGAGTGATGTTTGGGAGCCATCATGGTCTATTATTTTTGAATTATAGATAATCTATATCAATACTTAGTGAAATATGGTCTATATTTTAGCTACAAACTAATCTAAGTGGATATTTATAATGAAATTTAAACTAAAGTGGTCTAGTGTAAAAAGAGAGAAAAGATAAGTGTAAGGTAGAAAAAGAATGAATGATTTCCAATTTTAGTTTCAAATATCATGACAAAGCATCAATTAAAACTGAGTATGCATTCAACCAATATATAATTCAATATATACTAAGTTCAAATTTGACTATATACTAGGCAAACTTCAAAGGATAATGTAAAGAGTCACAATAAGAACTAGGTCTACTTTGAGGATTTATTACTATAATCTAATAACATTTGAACATCTAAATATAGAGTAAAATGAAGTGAATCAAAAGCTAAGATACTCTAACTAATCTATCATATGTAAAAATTAGAAACCCTATGATTAGAAAATGCAACCCAAAATTCAAAGAAAGAAATAAAATTAAAGACATAAAACTAGAGATTGAGAGAAAATATATATTAGCATTTGATATATCAAATGTGAAAAATCTTTACAAAAATCCATGATTATATTAATTCTTTCAAGTGTACAAATTTTTTTTCAAAAATTCTCTCCTCTTACAAGATGGTGATACATTCCTTTAATAGAAAAGACAAGGTAGTGTATCGATTAGTTACAATATACATGTGTACAAAAGATAAGGATAGTTATATCTAAAATTATTAAAATACACTTGTTCTTCATAATTATATAGAACTAGGGGCAATATGCTAATAGACTAACATATTCCTTACAAAAAATTATTCTTATCCTAGATATTACAATGTTTATACAAAAGGAATATTAGTTACTAGGTGGGCCCATTGTCGAAGGGTCCCCTTATTGATTTTGTAGAAGCTCCATTGTATTTTGATGTTTGTCCTTGATGAGCCCCATGTCCAAAATTTACTTCATTAGGCAAACCTCTTCTTGGTCAACCAAGTCATCTATGTCTCAGTCATCCCTGGCCATGCCTTTCTTTATGCTCCTTGCCTCTATAATTTTCTCTTTTGCTATGAAAATCATGTCTAAAATTCTCTTGTTCTCCCTACTAGATTGGCTCTAGCTTTTAATTCTAATTGATTGCATGACCAAAGTGGCTCTATTTTTGAATTTAAAATCATCAATGATTCCAATTTTAGTGGTCTTGGTAGGATTTTATAGCATTATTCCCAAGACCTACTTAATTCTAGAGATCAATCCTTTATCATTTGCCAAAAGCCTATTCAAATTATTTGTCTAAGTACTCAGACCTTGGACCTTGTCCACTATTATTCCTAGAATTCTATTCAAATGTACTAAGATGATAGTCCTAAACTCAAGGATCTTATTCTTAATCACAATGTTAATGAGGTCCCTAACTTGGGTCTCTACCTTTTGCCACTCAGTTATTAATTCATTGGTCATTTCACCCTATTGGCTTAAAGCATCATACCTTAGCTTTATTGAATTCAAAGAATTAAACATATCAAATAATGAGGCCTCAAACATGTCCATCATGGTGTTAGGGATTAATAAATGGCTTGGGTTTCTATAATTTCCTTCTCTCTTTCCAAGTTTTCAATCCTCTATTTCATCCCTTGGACCCCAACCTTTGCTTAAGTTGACTGAGCCTTAATCAAGATCTCAACACTTCTTCATGTATATCAGTTTTCCCAAGCTTTTGTCCCCCTAGTGGGGTTAAGCCTACAAAGGGATCCACCTTTTAGAAGGTGAATTTCTCAATGCCCACCATGGTTGTCTTGGTGGTGACCCTTTCCAATCCAACTATTTCTAGATTAAATTGAATAGTAGTAGATGAGCCTATGAATTTTAGATTTTTTGGGACCTCTACACCTATTCTACCTGATGCTCCCAAAGCATCCATTCTCTTGATTTCTAGTCCTAGATTGACCACAATTATTCTTTCTTATTTCTCCTTTACCATATCCCTAATCCATGGCTTTATGTCATCATGTAATTCAACATTGACAACCTTTGTGAGTGCCCATGAGTGAGAGAGAAAAGGAATATTTTATAATTTCCCATAAATAAACTAGTCAGGGATGACTGATCCATAAATGGGGAATTTGTCAATGAATATATTGAGTTCACTAGTGGGGTGAGTGAAGTTCAATCTTGGTTTCTTATTTGGTCTAATGAGAACCAAAGTCATCTTTCCTTTCCTCTTATCTTGGGATGCCACAAGGATAAATCAAGAGCAAGCTCCTTTCCTTTCTCTCATCTTGGATCTCTTGCTTAGACTTGAGATTATTAAAACTATTATTCTTCCCTATCAGTGTCATATGCCTCTACAAGTTCCTTAAGACCACCCTCAAGTGTTTATTTTAGTTTTAGGGAAATCATATCTAAATACTCAATTGGGGAAGGTGGATTTTGTGGGAGTATTGAAGATGAGGGCCCCTCTCCAGACCTTTCTTCCAATTTTATCTCTCCTAATTTCTATATACCATGACCTTGTTCATCCTACTTTTGCACAATATGCCATTGAGGTTGTGGATATGTTTTTTCTTCTTGTGGTTTCTCTTGAGTAGTCCCAAATGGTCCAAGTAGCAAATCATACTAAAAAGGATGCATTTTCCATGCCTCTCCAAATGGTTTGTCATCCTTGGTTAATCTATGTTCAAGTTTGATGTTGTGCCCTTGCATCCTGGCCAACATCTATTCATAATTCTTGGCCTTAATATAAATGGTGTCATGAACACCAAGATGATGCACATAATAAATATTTGGGCGCTTATTCTCCTTTTAATGATTAGTCACTACTTTCTTAGGATCCCACATATTTATTTCATCAAGTTGAAACCCAAATTAATCCATGTGCCTGGACATGGTATCAACCTATTTCTAATCCTAAAGTATAGTATTTATAATAATTAGAGGGAAGGGGTGGAGAATACCCTTCATCTTCTCTTTGAAAATTCCATCAATGTCATGGATGATCTGGGAGGCAATTTCTTTCTCAACTATCATGCTAGAAACATACACTAATAATCTATTAGGCTAGGACATGATCCCATAAATCTTGATGACTGTATAATCAGGGTAGAACTAGATGTCACCCATAATTTATATATACTTATTGATTATTTTTTTGACCTTAGGCATAGGAATACATATGATAGCCTCCACTATGGTTGGGTAGACACAATCACAAATAAATTGCATATGGTTCATGTACTTAAAGATATGCAATTTGGAGTAATGGTGGGAAATGGTAGTTTTTCCCTTAGGAGACTAATTTCTATTCCTTGGGAAGTTGATAGAGACAAGTAGGGTATATAGTAGGTATGAAATCATATAAAATTTCTTGGATGTCTTCCTTTTGATGGTAGTGAATTGTTTGGCCAAGAAGACACTGATCAAATCTCCAATTGGAGGGGTGCACTTTTATTCCACCATGAAATGCACATAGGGGACCCAAATTTTGCTTATGTATGTGGTTTAAGGGTATCTAAAGGATCAATTTAATAGGGTCATTATAACTTTTATACCCTCCCTAAATTGGACTATTGGGATGTTGCCCTAAAAGTCTCTAAAGATATGGGGTCCTTGGGGTAGTCCGGTTCTCAAGATGGTGTCAAACTCATGTTTAGAGGTCCAATCTTTTATTTTGGACAAGTCTATGTGGGGGAGAGGGAGATTATGATATTTTTAAAAGGCCATAGGGGAAATATAAACTATCTTCTTAGAATTTCCCTCAAGTATGATCCATTTGTTATCAATTTTATAATCAACAAAGATAGGGGCAAGTACATCTATACAATGGATTACCTTAGGTTTGGTAGTAGCATGATGAAGGCTAGACATCTAGATTGAGAGATAGTCATAGTGCCTCCTGATTATTGTGCTAATTCTCTATTCCTCCTTAGAAATAGATGGTAGTTACTCTATGACAAATAAGATCTCAAACCAATTCCTAATGCTTAGGGAATTTAGGGCTGCAACATCTAATTCAATGTCCTTAAATATTTACTACTCATTATCAGTTGACAAGTAGAGCTTCATCTCCTCATTCAATTACTATCCATGAGTTACCATGGTCTCTACTTCTATAAATTTATCACACTAGATTGAAAATAGTCTCTATGAAATCTCTTTTGTGATAACAAACACACTCAAGCTCTCTTTAGATCAAATTATAACCAATTAAGTTCATTTGGGTCTCTTTTATGTAAGGTTTAGGGTTTTATAGATTTAATGGCAAGATATATCTAGACTCTAGCTTATACGTGCCTTGGATTTGATTTGGACCTTTGCCTTTATACTTTCACATTTATGAGCCCACAATATCTTTTATTTTGTCTTTTTCTACTTTCATGGTGCCTCTATGGCATCGATATAGAATTTTCATGGAATTTTCATAAATGAATTTTGAGCACTATCCATTGGTATTTAAAATACCTTATTTTATTTAGGATCATCAAATCAAAATACTGGATTACTATGAACCATTGATTGTAATCAAGGCCCTCACCCATAATTGGCTCTTTTCTATTCGAAGCCTCGTGGTTATGACACTTGGAATTTTTTCATGCCTTATCATGCTCCATATCTTGTGTCAATCATTTTTTTAATGAGTATTGGCCATGCAGTGAAATTGTGAGCCTTTGTAAAGTCATGAGCACCTTCTTGTCATTAGATCATCCTCCAATTATAAAGCATAAACTATTGATCTATGGAGATGTCCAAAATTTAAGTTAGAATGTTACTAAGGTGGGACATAGGCTTAAATTAATTAGGATAAGGTTTATTATGTGTTTATTAATCATGAAGCAAACCTTATGCCAAGGGATTTACGCCTAATTTTTTTGAATTCATATGAAGGGAACCAAGGTTAAAATTTTAAGGCCAAAGTTTGCATTGTGTTTAACAAACACTATGTATACTTTGGGATAAAATATATATGGAAAGCCTTATAAATCACGTTCAAAGGGATCAACGTGATATAGTGGTCTTAATAACAAATAGGATTTTTGATATAGTGGTATTAAGAATAAATGGGATTTTATCACATTGACAAACACATTAAAACTTTTGGATATAAGCATTTGGTCTAAGTTATACGTTACAAAGATCCTTTTAAAATAAGATTTGGCATTAGTATTTAGCCTAAGGTTCATGGAATTTAAACAACATGTAATGGGGAACTTAAGATATAAAATTAGAATAAATTCATTTTGCATATACTTAGACCATAAGACCATTTTAGTCTTTGAAGATTTCTAATTTTTGAGCATATTTTGAGCACTTTTTTTAGCTTGTAAAGTAATTTTTGAGCCTTCCAACAAGACTTTAGAGTGTATTTTGATCCTGAGTTGAATAATTCATTAGCTTAAATTTTATGTTCTCATGAATGCCAAATACGTCCTCATGGGCATCAAATGACAGTTGTGCAAATATTAATTTTAAGCTAGTGAAAGCTTTAATTTGATGGAATTAAAGTTAACGATTGTGTAGATGTCAAGTACATCCTTGTAAAAGTCAAATGATAGTCATGTAAACATCAATTTTAAGCTCATGAAATTATAATGACCTAATGTAGGAGTGCCATTTGGCACTTTCACAGGGCTTCCTAGGATCTTGGACTTAACTCACTCCATCAGATTGAGATCAATGATAAACTGATAGTCATAAGATCATGATCCATGATCTTGCTCATGATTGGTTTATTTGTCATGAAGGTCCCATTTATATTTGATCATAAAATTTAAGAATTCCACATGTTGATCAATCAAGCCTTTCATAATCCTTTGACTTTTCAACTGTGCTTCATTTTATTTGATCAAGTTCTTATGATGAAGTGAGAATCATTAATCATGATCTAGGAATTTGAATGTGATTGGTCTAAGGGGATATGTGTGGGATTCTAAATTTTTTTCCTTGAATTGTTTGATTGAAAGGTCATGAGGAAGTGTGAGCCATCAGATCATCTCAGTTGCATTATTTTTAAGTCTATGATCGAGTATTTCATGCTCATTTGGATCGAATGCTACATTAAAGTGAGGGTCATTGGATCCTAAAAGATGTAATAAAGTATAGTTAAGACCATGGTGATATAAAATACTTAAGCTAAGGTGTTAAGACCAAGGTCTTGATTGTATTAATAAATATGTCAGGGCCTTATGATTAAAATCTTAGGCTAAGGTATAAATCAAGGGACTGAGCTAACATAAAAGTGGACTTCAGGGAACCAAAACTTAATCTAAGATGTTAAGACTAAGGTCTCATTAATATTAATAAATATAATAGGGCCTTAGGGTTAAAACATTAGGATAAGTTTGAGATTATTAAATGGATCCTATAGAACAAATATTAGTTAGGCGTATGAGGCGATTTAAAGGGGAAAATAAAGGGGACCAAGCATTTTAGGCTAAGTTTTAGTTATGTTAAAAAACTTGACTAATCTTAAAACATGAACTTTATACTTAGGTCCCAATAAGGATTTTTAAAATATTCCTACTGATTGGTTCTCACTAGCATTTGAATTCAAATTGAGGCTTTTTCCAAGGTTTTAGAACATGGATTTCTCAAAAATAAACACCATAGAACCTGTAACTAAAAGCAATAAAGACCATTTATTAGCAATGTTAGATAAAGTTAATGTAAAACATAATTAAGCCTTCTTTTGATAAAGTGGATGATCTTCAAATTATACAAATGTCCTTAACATGCCAAATTTTCATGTTCAATCTTTGGGGTTTTTCAAGGGTCCTAATTTTCAAAAATGGGGGTATGTTAACCCCAACAAATGGTGACTCAGGGAGGAACATAGAAGTATGTTAAAACCTAAAGACTCTGATTTAGACAAATAATTAGGTCATCTACTACACTTGATTAATATCATCATCTGGATTAGATCATGGTTGAAACAAACCTTACACTTGTAGACTTAGGGTCAAACACCAAGGCATAACCATACTATGTGTGTGCTTTGATGCCTCTTACTATTTACCATGGGGTTCAATAAATAGCTTCCAAGTTTCTTGTCCTTAATCACTAAAACTTGACTTGGAGCATGTTTAAATATCCATTTAGAACCATGATTTTAGCTTAGGGAAGGCTTGGGCATTGCTCTACTGCCAACCAACATCGATAGCCCTGACAAAGATAACTTTGGCTCAACTCAAGGCCTTGCTCCATTACCATCTAGGTATCCATATAACTAGTGGAGATTACCATAACCACCTATGCTTATAAAGCTTTTGATTTTTCATTAAATTCATCTTTTTTGTATTTTATTTAAATATTTATGCTTTTATCAAGGTTTGTAACTAGAATATCTACGTTTTAGGATTTGGTAAAATATTTGATTTTCAAAGAATCACCTATGGCTGAAACCATTATCCCCAGTAAGGATGTTGATTAAGTGCTAGTATGGGTATACCATGATAGTTTTATCTCTCATCCTACAAGTGCAAGTCTTCTTAAAACTAATTTGAGGCTAGGATAATGTTTAAGTTCCCATGAAATAATTGGCTTCTTCCATTGGTCTTTACCAGTTTCTTCAAATTAAAACATTAGGATATATTTAAAAACCACATCCATCCTATGTATGAGGTACATACCTACAGTTATGAATTTGGGGATTTTTAAGCAAACTTTATAAATTTGATCTCAAGATTGCCCAAAAGGACTTATTAGGACTAAAGAACAAGGCAATAAGAAATAAACACACAATAGAGAGAAGGAAAGAAAGAAAGGAAAGTAATTAAATATATACATGCTTATATATAAATAAGGGACAAGAAGGAAAGAAATTGAAAGGAAACTAATTAGCCTATCTATACTAACTCTACCATCTTATTGGTTACTCCATGAAGACCTCAGGTGGAGCAACAAAAAATTATTGCTTGAGGTACTATCCATTGGTGGGAAATATGAACTCTGCTCCTTGTAGATCTTTGAGATTGAAGGTGTTGTTTCTTAATGTTTCTACAATCTCATATGGGCCAATCCACAAAGGTGTGAATTTTCCAGGTTTTCCATTAGGATTAGATATTTTGTCCCAAAGGATAACTAGGTCTCCTTGTCTAAACACCTTTATCTTTGACCCTTTTTAAAACCACATTTTGACTATGGTCTGATGTCTACTAAAATTAAAAAAAAGGCCTTCTCCCTTGCATCTTCCATTTGAATAATGTCCAAAAATTTAGAGTTGGAAAGTTCTTGGCTTTCTTCCATGTACTCCTCCATAAATTTGTATGTGGGTAGCTTAAGAGTGATAAGAAAGATAGGTTCTTATCCATACACCAATATAAATGATGAGGCTCTTAAATGTTTATTGATTCTTATCTTATCAACCCATAGTGCAAATTTAAGGATCTTGTGCCAAGTCATGGGCTTTTCTATAGTAGACTTATTTATTGCCTTCATTAAATTTTTATTTGTAGATTCAGAGACTACATTTCCTCGGGGATAATGGTTGGATGAAAACTTGAGAGTAATGCCATTATCATAAGCACATTTAGTCATATCTATAGATATGAAAGCATATCCATTGTCACACACTAGAGAAACTATAGTTCCAAACCTAGTATAGATATTTTCTTCTAAGAAGTTGATCACTTCTTTAGTCTTACATTATTTAGTGGTTGTAGCTTTAGTCCACCTTGTACAATAATCTATTGCAATCAAGACATATTTGTGACATTTAAATGAATTAAGGTTGATTACCTCAATAAAGTCTAACCCCCACTATGTAAAGGGTTTATCAACCATGACTGGTTGTAGAGTTATTATTGCCTTTGTTTCCTTAGTGATAAAAACTTTACATAAGTGATATTACCTCACATGTTTATGAGCATCCTTCAAAATAGTTGGCTAATAATAACCAACTATGAGAATTTTATTGGTTGCGATTCTCATAGATGGATGTCCATTGCCCAGCTTTTCATGGAAGGTACTCATAATCTGGGTGGCCTCTTCTTGTGAGACATATCTCAAATAAACCCCTTCAAAATTTATTCTATACAAAACCCCATCCTTGATTAGGTAATGTGTTGCCTTCAATTTTATGGCCCTCTTTTTCTCCCTAGATAATTCTATAATACAATTATCATTAATTAGTAAATGTATGATTGGATCATACCATTCACTATCTTTAAATTTTTGTTCATCCACTTACATAATACTTATCCTAGGGTTAGTATTAGAAATCATCTAGATTAAACCTTGGAACCTTACTAGTTTTATTGTTTTCATCTCCAAATCATATTCCTACAAAACTGACATCCACTTACCTTTATGTTCTCCCAGTTCATTTTGGCTTAACATAAGCTTGGTGTTAGGGTTAGGTATGATAGCATGTGCCTTATTTATAAGGATATAGTACCTTAATTTCTTAACTACCTTAACTAATGCATATGCTTACTTATCAATCAATGATCAATTTAGTTCAACATTCTTAAAATTAGTGCTCATAAAAGATATTGGGTGATCACACCCTTCAATATTCTAAGTTAAAACTACAACCATAGTGTGGTCAGATCTAAAGGAATAGAGGTAGAAGTCCCTTGAGAAATTAGGACTTATAAGGACTAGAGCTCAGTTAATGGCCTCCTTGATATCATTGAATGCCTTTCTAGATTCTTCATTCCATGTGCCTTTGGCATCTTTTTTAAACATGCCATTTAGTGGCTTGACAATCTCTACAAAGCCAAAAATAAACTTTCTTACAAAATTTATCTTACCGAAGAATGAATTTATCTCTTTTTTACTATTTTGAGGTTCTATTATAGATATGGCCTCCACTCTTTTAGGATCTATAGAGATCCCATCTTTGATTATAACATGACCCATAATTTTCCTTCTATAATACAAAATATACTCTTCTTAGGGTTTAAGGAGATTCCATACCTTATGCATCTCTCAAAAACTTGTTGTAAGGGCATGAAGTGAACTTCCCTATTTTTAGAAAAAATTGTTAGATCGTCCATACATATAATAATACACTTACCTATCAAGCCTTGGAAGGCATGGTCCATAGATATTTTAAAGGTAGCCTCTACATTGATTATCCCAAAGGGAATTCTCTTGTAAGCAAAGGTTCCCCACTTTGTTGTGAAGGTTGTTTTCATTTTATCCTCTCTATCAAATAACCCCTGATTATAACTTAAAAATTCATCAAGAAAAGACATCATAGCTAAAGCTAAAATAAATTGGATTACTTGGTATAAAGAGGGAAGGGGATAGTTGTCTTTTTTTATGCTTTGTTTAAGTTTTTGAAGTCAATACAAAGTCTAATCTCACCATTCTTCTTCCTGACTGGCACTAAGTTGGCCACCTAGGTAGGACGCATGATGGGGAAGACTATCCCAACATCTAGTAATAATTTAACTTCCTTAAAGATCATGGGTTTTAGGATAGGGTTTATAGGCCTTTAATTCTACCTACATGGTTTGCAACTTTCCTTAAGGGGCATAGTATGGGTAATGACTCTTGGATCAAAAATCTTTAAGTCATCATAGAACCATGCTATGACATCCTTGTATTGGGTGAGGAATTATTTAGCTTTTTTGTTCTCAATGTTTGTATAGGATTTTCTAACATTCAAAAACTAGGGTTGATCTTAAAGACCAAGATCAACAGTATTATAATCTTTCCCACTTACCTTGGGAATCTTAGAAAATTCAGCTAGTTTATCTTGATCAAATAGTCTTTCTAAAGCAATCATCCCCTAGGGGATCATGTTGTCATTCAAATGAATGATTTTGCCATCAAAATTGTCCTCCTTAGATGCACTTTCATTAGTCTCATCAATAATATGAGCATTGAGTGCTCTAGAATTGGTCATGAAATCCAATATCTATTGATCATCATTGAAAAATTGAAAATGGTTAACATTATCAGGCACTGAAGGATAAGGGATCAACTCAATGCTAAAATTAGGGGAATATTGGTTGGGCATGAGGTTAGATATAGTATATTCAAACTCATAAATATCTTGGTTTTCCTCTCTTAGGATGGAGGTGATAATAAAAACATCAAAGGACTCAATCAAATCCTAAACTTTGAACTTATACATTTTAAGATATGAGAGCTTGCACTGGTATTTGCTTCTTACTTGGTTGACTAGTAGTTGTGAATCCCCATAAACTAGTAGTTATTTGACTTTATTCTTTATAGAAAATTGTAAACCTAAAATAATGGATTCATATTTAAAATATTGTTAGTTTAATGGAATTGGAGCCTATAAGATGCATGGTACTTTTTATTAGTAGGGTTAATTAAGACAACACCAACACCTAATCCAGCATTACATTTAGCACCATCAAAATGTAATTTTCACAATCTAGGAACAACATGAGTACTCTTGGGATCACATACCTTATCAGTCTCTAGGGTGAAAGCCCATAAGTTTGAGTTAATTATGTTGACCCTCTTATTTACAACATTGTACTCCATTATCATGTGTTTCATCATAGGTTCTCTTTCAAACCTGATTTGATTAGGAACTCCCTTTTAAGGTAGCCACATATGTGAGTAATCTATAGACATGTAACCATTCAAAACCTTGGTTTATTACCTACTAAATAATACTCCATAAACATTAGGTATATCAACAACTTGAATATCAATTAATTGTTGCACCCTAAGATCAAAATCCAATTGCATGTGAACATTTAAAAGTTCCCTAATAACCTTAACTCTAGACTTGTCTAATTGGGTGACAACCCTATAAGAGTTAATAGGTTTTAAGCCAAGTTGTTTTCATATAATTGTAGACATGATGTTGGTATAATCACCAAACTATAGTAAGAAATTATGTAAGTTCTTACCAAACATCCTGATAGTGAGCAAGAAAGGAGGGGATTCAGCTTTAGCTTTGTGCATAGTCACATTGGCACGATCAGCCTTGGGTGGATTGTTGGAATTATTTGACAAAGATTCTAGAAAGAGGTCCCTTTTCTATATAATATTTTTTATTTCATGAAATTTAATATTATCCTTTATATTCTTCATTTCCTCAACCATGTTATATCCATTTACTAGAAGAACTAGGAGTCTCAATGCTAGGTTTAGAAGTAATCCCTTTGGGTGGCTCTAGATTGTTATTTTAAGAAGTATCAAGAGGAGTTCCAAAGTTGTTTGGATGAATTGAGGTGGTGAAAGGCTGCATATACTCTCTATTCCTCAAGGGGTAAGTCTTCTTCAGGAAATATTGAAAGGCATGGATCCCCTTAGGGATCCCATTACGTTCATTTTCCTCTTGAAAGGGTAAATCAAAAGTATCCGCTATGAAGGTTTGATCAAATGACTTGGATCCAAAATCACTTGCACCACCTTCCTTGTTAGAGACCACTTAAAATGTATCCAAATCCTCTTGAAAATCTTCAAAGGATTTTCAATTTTATAAACAATTAATTTCTTGATGCTTGGTTGTGCAATGTACCATACAATAATTATGTAATTCAATATTAGTGAGGTTAATTTCCATGGTCTTATTTTTAGAAGATGACTCATTATTCCTATTATTATGAAAATTATCATTCTAAAATCTATTATTTGGCCTATTGTACCTTTGAAATGAGAAGTTCCTACCTAAGCTTTCATCAATATTTCCAACTTGTTTTTATAGTTGAAGGAAATCAATGCTTAACTTTTAGACCATTTTTAAGATAGATTCATTCTCATTTTTGGGTCTTCAAAATTATGTACATGGTTATTGTTAGTTTTAGTAGTTGGTACAAAATATATTTGATCATTTATATTAAAGCCATTAGTGGGATGGTTTAAGAATCTTAAGTTTTGATTGGGATCAACATGACTCAATGATAATTGGTTTAAGTTTGGGATTTGGTTTAATGTTGGGGAATAAATTTATCATAGGCATATGTGGGTTGATGTTTGGTACAGAGTATGCCATTTACCTCTGGATCTACATCTGATCATGACGGTCACTACCTCATAATAGGCCCTAGCTAATGAATATATAACTAGCATGGATCTCTTGAAGAATATAGAGGTCATAGGATCGATTACATCTATGTAGATTTATAAAGCTAAAACATCATCAAACTTATAGGGTTATATGGTCTTGTTATACATTTTTTGAAACCCAGTATTAAAGGACCTAATAGGCTTACTTTCATCCCTTATAATAGTGGTGAACTGATGGTAAATAACGACTGATGAATTTACCAAATTGATCTATTAAATTAGTGAAACTATCCCAATTAGTGATGTAATTATCAAGAAACTTCAAGAACCATTCATAATTAATATTCATTAAAGGTAAATGGGAATAACCTATAAGCCACATCTTCATGCACAACATTTAACAACCTTAAATCAACCTTAAAATACTTAATGTGCTCTACAGTAGTTATAATACCAATTCGACTAAATGTAGGAAAATGCTTTTTAGGGTTATGTGGAAGATCATGTACCACACCTCATGCATTGATTAAATATTCTCCAAATCAATCCATATTTGGATGAAGGTTGAAGGTAAAGGTACCTTGGATAAGTGAAGTTGGAAGATATTTTAATCTCTTGTGTCTACATTTGTCACGTTTGGATTTCCTATGGACTCCAAGCTCAAGCAATGTTTCCCTAGTTTATGAGTGTGATCTTATTTTAATATTGGGTAATTTTATCTTGAAATTTGAATATCTTGCTTTAAATACAATGTATCAAGTTAACTTTTATAAATAATAAGAGTCAAACATGCACATCGAGCTTATTTTTCAAATATTGTATGAAAAATAATAAAAGATGTTGATCTTTGATTGAATTAGCTCAAAGATGCATTAAATTACATTAATATGATCTATCTATATAATTTTAAGCCTAAAATAACTTAGTTCTATGAAAGATATGCCAACTTTTGATAAAAATGATTCAACCTAACCTTAGATAATATGGATATCCAAAGCTTAAGCTAAATTCACAAAAAACAAGCATTAAATTTCAAAGAATTTCAATCTTTGTGTAAGGAAGCATGAAGATGTGTCATAAACAACAAATATCATTGATATTTATACTTTTATGTTAATAATTACTCAAAGGTGAAAATATATCATCAATCTTTAGATAAATAGACTAAGATCAACAAGGATTCAAAGAATTCATGACGATTCATCCCTCCTTCTACTGCTAGTAGAGAATGCCTTGTTGATACCTCTAAATTCACCATAGGTTTTCTTAGTGTTCAAAGAACACTTCTCATTTTAGAATTCCAAGAATTTAGAGCATGAATAGCAGGTTGTGTTAACTTGATGTCACCTATGGTGAAATAGGTAGAGATATGTATTGCTATTCCACAAATTTATAAATAGTGATGGTTCAGAGCCATCATAGTCTTTTCTTTGTGAATTTAAATAATATATATTAATACTTAGTGAATTACAGTCTATAATTAAGTTACAAACTAATTTAATTGGATATGTATAGTAAATTTTAAACTAAAGTGGTCTGGTGTAAAAAAAGAGTAAAGAGAAGGGTAAGGTAGAAAAGGAATGAGTGATTTCCAATTTTAGTTTCAAATATCATGAAAAAACATCAATTACAACTGAGTATGCATTCAACCAATATATAATGCAATATAGCCTAAGTTCAAATTTCACTATATACTAGGCAAACTTTAAATAATAATGTAAAGAGTCACAAGTAAAAATTAGGTCTACTTTGAAGATTTACTACTATAATCAAATAACATTTGCACATCTGAATATAGAGCAAAATGAAATGACTCAAAACCTAAGATCCTCCAACTAATCTAGCATATGCATAAATTAAAAACCTTGTTATTAGAAAATGCAACCCAAAATTCAAAGAAAATATTAAAATTCAAGATACAAAACTATCAATTGAGAGAAAATCTATATTAACAATTGAAATATCAAATGTGGACAATATTTACCAAAATCCTTGATTATATTAATTACTTCAAGTGTACAAAATTTTCTCAAAAATTCTCTCTTCTTAAAATATGATGATATATGCCTTTTATAGAAAATACAAGGCAATGCATTGATCAATTACAATATATAGGTGTATAAAAAGTAAGGACAACTATCCTTAAAAGTCCTAAAATACACTTGTTCATCACATTTATATTGATCTAGGGTAAATATGCTAATAGAATATAATATGCCTTACAAAAGAATATTCCCATCATATATATTATAATGTTTATACAAAAGTAATATTAGCTACTAGGTGGGCCCATTGCCAAAAGGTCCCATTGTTGATTTTGTAGAAGCTCCATTGAATTCTAATGTTGGTCCTTTATGAGCCCATCCCCACAACAGGCTTCATTAAGTAAACCTCTTCTTGGTCAGCTAAGTCATTTAGGTCTTCATTATCCCTACCCATGGATTTCTTTATGCTCCTTGCCTCTACAATTTTCTTTTTTACTATGAAAATCTTGTCCAAAATTCTCATCTTAGCCCTATTAGATTGGCCATGGCTCTTTATTATAACTAACTGCATGACCAAAGTGACCCTGAATTTAAATTCAACATCATCAATGATTCTAATTATAGTGGTCTTGGTAGGTTTTAACAACATTGTTCCCAAGAGTTCAATTCTAGAGATGCCTAAAGCCTATTTAAATTTTTTATCTAAGTACTCAGACCTTAGACCTTATCCTCTATTATTCATAGTATGTTCTTCAAATGTGCTAAGATGATAGTCCTAAACTTAGGGATCTTATTCCTGATCACAATATCAATGAGGTCCCTAACTTGGGTCTCTATCTTTTTCCACATAGTTATTAACTCCTTGGTTATTTCAGCCTATTAGCTTAAGGCATCCTACCTTAGCTTTATTGAGTTCAAATAATTGAACATATCAAATAATGAGGCCTCAAACATGTCCATCATGTTGTCAAGGACTAAAAAAATGGCCTGGGTTTCTAGATTTTCCTTCTCTCTTTCCAAGTTTTGAATCCTATATTTCATCCCTTAGACCCCAACCTTTGCTTGAGCTAATTGAGCCTCAATCAATCTATCAACATCTTTGTCATGTATAGTATCTTCCCCAAGCTATTTTCATCCCATTGAGGTTAAGCCTAAAAGAGGCTCCACCTTTTGGAAGGTGAATTCCTTAGTGCCCACCATGGTTATTTTGATGGTGATCCTTTCCAATCCAACAATTTATAGACTAAATTATATAGTGGTAGATTAGCCTATGAATTTTAAAGGTTTTGTGACCTCTACACATGTGCTACCTAATGCTCCTATAGCATCGACTCTCTTGATTTCTAATCCTAGTGTGACCACAATTTTCCTTTATTCTTGTTCAATTTCCATATCCCTAATCTATGGCTTCATGTCATTATATACTTTAACATTGGCAACCTATGTGAGTGTCCATGAGTATGAGAGAGAAGGAATCTTTTGAAATTTACAATAAATAAACCAATCAAGGATGACTAGTCCATGAATGGGGAATTTGTCACTGAATTGATTGACTTCAATGGTGGGGTGAGTGAAGGTCAATCTTGGTTTTTTCTTTGGTCCAATAGGAACCAAAGCTATCTTTTCCTTCGTCTTCTCTTGGGATTCCATAAGGACTATATCAAGAGAAATCTTTTTTCCTTTCTCTCCTCTTGGCTCTCTTTCTTGGACTTGAACTTTTTTAAATTATTCTTCCTTGTAAGTGTCATATGCCTCTATAATTTCCTTGAAATCACCCTCATGTGTCTCTTCCAATTCTAGGTCAATCATATCTAAATACTCAATTAGGAAAGGTGGATTTTGTGGGATTATTAAATATGAGGGCCGCTATCTAGACTTTTCTTCCAATTTCACCTCTCCTAATTTCTCTTTACCATAGGCTTGTTCATCTTGATTTTTCACAATATTCCCTTAAGGATATGGTTGTGGATATTCTTCTTGGAGTTGCTCCTAGGTAGTCCTAAATGGTTTAGGTATCAAATGATACTAAAAATGTTGCATTTACCATGATTCTACAAATGACATGTCATCTTTGGTCAATCTATGTTCAAGTTTGATGTTGTGCCCTTGGATCTCGACCAACACCTCTTTATAAATCTTGGCCTTAATTTAAATGGTGTCATGAACACCAAGATGATGCACATATTCAATCTTGGGGACCTTCTTCTCCTTTAAATGATTAGTCACTATGTTCTTAGGATCCCACATCTTGAGTTCATCGAGTTGAAACCTAAATGAATCATTGTGCTTAGCCATGGTATCAACCTATTTCAAATCTTGAAGTATAGTTCTTCCAATAATTAGAGGGAAGGGGTGGAGAAGACCCTTCCTCTTCTATTTTCAAATTTCATTAATGCCATAGATGAACTAGGAGGCAATTTCTTACTTATCCAACTTTCTAGGAACATATATTGGCAATCTATAAGGCTGGGACATGATCCCCTCAATCCTAAAGACTATATAATCAGGGTAGAACTAGCTATCACCCATTATTTATACATATTTCTTTATTAGTATATGGACCTTAGGCATGGGAATATCTATGATAGCCTCCACTATGGCTAGGTAGACATAGTCACAAATAAATTATATATCATTCTTGTACTTAAAGATATGAAATTTGGAGTAATGGAGGGAAATGGTATTTTTTCCATCAAGAGACCAATTTATAATCCCTTGAAAGTTGATATAGACAAGTAGGGCATCTATTAGGTATGACATATAAAATTGCTTGGATGTCTTCCTTTTGATTGCAGTGAACTAATTGGACAAGAAGACACCAATCAAATTTCTAATTAGAGGGGTGAGATTTTCTTCCACCATGAAATACACATAGAGGACCCATAATTTGTTTGCATAGGTTATTTAAGGGGCTCTAAAGGTTTAATTTAATATGGTCATTATAACTCTCATGTCCTCCCTAAGTTGAACTATTACGATCTTGCCCTAAAATTCTCTGAAGATATGGGGTCCTTGGTGTAACCAAGGTCTAAGAACAATATCCATGTCATGTTTGGAGGTCCACTCTTTCATTTTGGACAAGTATATGTGGGGGAGAGGGATCTTATAACATTTTTCAAAGGCCACAAGGGAAATTAAGCTATTTTATTAGAATTTCACTCATGGATGATCCATTCATTATCAATTCTACAATCAATAGAGATAGGGGAAATGACATCTATACAATGTAGTAATTCAAGTTTGACATCAACATTATGAAGGTCAAACATCTAGACTTTGACCAGGTCATAGTGCCACCTGATCACCATGGTAATTCTCTATTCCTACTTGGAAATAGGTGGTATTTCCTCTATGGTGAAGAAGAGTTTAGACCAATTCTTAATGCTTGGGGAATTTAGGGATACAAAATCTAATTTAGTGTCCTTGAATATTTTCCACTCATTATCAATTGATAAGTATAACTTGGTCTCCTCCTTCAATTGCTATCTACAATCTATCATGGTCTCCACTTCTACAAATTACTCACACTAGATTGAAAATGGTCTATGTGAAAGCTCTTTCATTCTCAAAAATATAGTCAAGCTCTCTTTGGATCAAATTATAACTAATTGAGTTTGTTTGGGTCATTTTTATGTAGGGTTTAGGGTTTTAGATCTTTAATGGAAAGATATATCTATAATCTAGCTTATATGTGCCTTGGATTTGATTTGGATGTTTGCCTTTCTACTTTCACATTTTTGAGCCCATAAGATCTTTCATTTTGTCCTTTTCTATTTACATGGCACCTATATGGCATCAATATTAACTTTTCATAGCATTTTTAATAGATGAATTTTGAGCACTAGACATTATATTTAAAATACCTTCTTTTATTTTTCACTGTCAAATCAAAATCATGGATTAGCATGAGCTATTGATTATAATCTAGGCCCTCACCTGTAATTAGATATTTTATGTTTGAAGCCTCATGGTTGTGACACTTTGTATCTTTTCATGCCTTCTCATGCTTCATATCCTACTTCAATCATTTTTTGAATAAACATTGGCCATGTGGTGAGCTCACAGGACTTCAAAAAGTCATGAGTACCTTCACATCATTAGATCATCCTTGAGTGACAAAGTGCAAACTGTTTATCTATAGAGATACCCAAATGTTAATTTAGCATATTACTAAGGTGAGACTTAGGCTTAAATTCCTTAGGCTAAGGCTTATTATGTGTTTATTAATCATGAATCAAACCTTAGGCTAATAGCTTTATGTCTAAATTTTCTAAATACATATGAAGGGGACCAAGGTTAATTGTTTTAGGCCAAAGTTTGCATTGTGTTTAACAAACACAATGTATAATTTGAGATAAAATATTTATTCCAAGCCTTATAAATCATAATTATAGGGATCAACATGATATATTTTTCTTAATATAAAAATGTATTTTGATATAGTGGTCTTAATAACAAATATGATTTTATTGCATTGACAAACACATTAAAACTTTTGGCTAGAAGCATTTAGTCTAAGTTCTACATTAAAAAGATCCTTTTAAATTAAGATTTAGCATAAGTCTTTATCCTAAGGTTCATGAAATTTAATCAACATACAATGGGGACCTTAGGATACAAACTTAGTCTAAATTCATTTTGCATATAGTTAGACCATAAGACCATTTCAGTCTTTGAATATTTCTAGTGTTTGATCATCTTCCAAGCACTTCCCTTACTTGTAAATAAATTTCTAAGCCTCCCAAAAAGATTTTGGAGTGTATTTTGATCATGATCATAATAATTCATTATCCTAAATTTGATGGTCTTGAGGATGTCAAATACATCCTCTCAAGCATCAAATGACGGTCACATGAATGATAATTTTAAGCTAGTGAAGCTTTTAATTTGATGAGCTTAAATTTGATGGTTGTGTATATGTCAAATACATCCTTATGGACATCAAATGATAGTCACATGAAATTTCCATTTTAAGCTCATCAAATTATTATGACCCAATGTGAGAGTGTCACTTGGCACTTTCGCAAGGCTTCCCAAGAATTTGGAATTAACTCACTCTATCAGATTGAGATCGGTGATGAAGTGACAGTTGTAAGTTCATAATTTTTGAGCTTGCTCATGATTGGTTGCTTTATCATACAAGACCCATTTCTCTTTGATCATCAAAGGTAAGGGTGTGATGTATCAATCATTCAAGCCTTCCATAATCTTTTGACCTTTCAACTATGTTTTGCTCCATCTGATCAGGTTTTTATGATGAAGCTAGAACTATTCATCATGATCTGAGAGTTTGAATGTGATTGGTCTAAGGGGTTATGTGTAGGATTCTATCAAATTTACCTCATGATGTCTGATTAAAATTCCATGAGGATGTGAAAACTATTAAATCATCCAAGTTTCATGTCTTTTATGTCTATTCTTAGGCCTTTCTCACTCCATCAGATCAAATTCCATGATAAAAGGTAATTGGATCCTACAAGATGCAAAGAAGTCAAGTTAGGACCATGGTGATATAAAATACTTAAGCTAAGGTCTTAAGACTAAGGTTTATATTGTATTAATAAATATGTCAGTGCTTTAGGATTAAAACCACAGGCTAAGGTATAAATCAAGGGACTGAGCTAACATAAAAGTGGACTTCAGGGAAACAAAACATAAGCTAAGATGTTAAGAGTAAGGTCTTGTTAGTATTAATAAATATAATGGGGCCTTAGGGTTAAAAAATTAGGTTAAGTTAGGGACTATTAAAAAGACACTACATAACAAATATTAGTTAGGCATAAGACAAAATTTAAAGGGGAAAATAAAGGGGACCAAACATTTTAGGCTAAGTTTTAGTCATGTTAAAAAACATGACTAAGCTTAAAAGATGAACTTTATACTTAGGTCCCAAAATGGATTTTTAAAGGGTTCCCATCAACATTCAAATTTAAATTGAAGGTTTTTCTAGGGTTTTGAAACATGAATTTCTTAGGAATAAACACCATAGAACCTACAACTAAAATCAATCGAGACCATTTATTATCACTGTTAGATAAAATTAAAGTAAAACATAACTAATTAATCTTGGTTTTAATAAAGTAGATGATCTTTAAATTATACAAATGACCTAAAAATGCCAAATTTTCATTTTTAATCTTTAAGGTTTCTCAAGGGTCTCAATTTTGAAAAATGGGGGTGTGTTGGCCCCAACACACCCCAATGACCAATTAATTCTTTAGTGTAACTAATCCTCAATCCTTCAAGCTAACAAAAAGGGTACATTTTGAAGACTTGGTGTCCACATTAATTTTTGATACACTAGCCACCCCTAATAAATTGAATACATAGTTAGAGATGAATATTAGCTAAGCACCTTATTCAAACTCACTTATGGTTTTATTTCACAAACTAGTTGGGGATAACAAGCATATAATGAATATACTAGTCCAAAAGTAGGTTATTATATTGAGAAAATTATATATTATTTTCCTGTAGTAGGGACATCTTCCCCCATGGCCATGCTTCCTCTAGGGAAATACCCTTCAATTAATCTCAAAGAATAGACACAACACATATGTCAAGTAAAGAAAATAGAGAAACATGTTACACTAAACATTACTTCATGGATTTAGAAATTATAACAATAAGAAGTAGGAAGACATGATTTAGTGATTACCAAGAAACCCATAGTTAAGTTTCATTTTGATAGACAAACTAACACCTTGAGAAAGGTTAAGAGAAAAATTATGGTTGTTAAAGGTTAACAAGTTGAGTTGGAATAAAGAGAAGACATATTCTCTTTGATAAAGTGGATAAAATTAAATCCCTCAAACCTAGACATATATAAAGAGGATCCCTACACTTTTTAGATGTTGTTGGAGGGGTTATAAAATAAAAGTCCACTTCATTTTATCAGGATATTAAAATTCCACTAGAAAGGAGAACCATCTAAGATCCTAAATAAATTATGGAAAACCTATAGGGTATGGCTATGAATATGTTTGACACTATTGGTTTGAAAATGTCTACAATGGTTGCACCCCTACCCAAGTGGGGAGATATTCTTAAATTGTTTAATAAAATGAAGGACATTGATGGTAAACTACATTTAATAAGCCAAAAAACCAAAATAAGGCTTATGCTCATATAAATTTAATAACAGTATATGAGGTTGCATGACCATAGATCTACATTGCTTTCAAAATAAATATCTTGCTTGAATGACATCAATATATGAAAACTCTAGCTTAGAAATTTACAAAGATGGAAAGGGAAGCAATTTATATCTTGATAGATTTAAGAGTCACTTAAATAAGCACTCTATATGGATAATTAGTGCCTAAAACCATTTTTAAAAATATCTAATGAGTATCACTTGATAGCTTTAGAGCTAAGTTTAAGGGCATTGTTTATATAAGTAATGATGAAATAATGTAACTAGTTAATTTTGTAAGAGATAAAATCATAGGAACTAAAATGTTACATGTTGAGGTTGGAGCTACATTGGGCATGCAAAATAAGCTGATGGACAATTTATTGTAGTTGTT
The DNA here is from genome assembly GCA_037957365.1 of Torreya grandis. Lineage (NCBI taxonomy): Eukaryota > Viridiplantae > Streptophyta > Pinopsida > Cupressales > Taxaceae > Torreya > Torreya grandis. Next base: position 265,941 of record JARHVA010007987.1, on the reverse strand, counting down.
CAAAATAGATTTAACTAAATTTGAAACCATGAAAATTGAATATTAGGTAATCCATGCACTATATCTATAGATGGAAGTTGCCAAGAAAACAAATTTAGTATTAGGGTTCATTCGTGCTCTACCTTACGGTACTAAATTTCCTAGATACATAATATTATAGAAATAAATTGGAATTTCCTATATTCTGATTCCAAAAATAACTACCAAAATTAAATTGGCAGCAATTTCTAGCATAACTATATTCCTAGTGCATGTTGCAATTGTAACTCAAGTTACAACTCTAATTCCACCTACTTCAGTTTCTATAATGGCTATTCTATAATTTTATTCTATTGGTGCCACATACTCACATTTATAATTATACATATGTATTCACATGTTTATCTATGTTGGAACCTTATTTCAAAATTTACTTTACATGTATATATTGTATTTTAGATGAAGAATTTTACTTTGAGTAATCATTATTGTACATGCATGGTTTGAATATGAATTTGTATATAGTGCTATTTTTTGAAATGTATTTTTAGAATTCAATTGAGATATATGTCATTACCCATACCAATATTATATATAATTGTATCCACTAAGTCTCAAAGGAAGGACAATTTTGGCTATTGAAATTAATAAGAAAATTTGAAGAAAGTTTTGTAATTCATCTCGATGTGCAAATCTTGATTCTTATCTAAACATGTGCATTGTGTAATAAGTTATATCATTTGAGTTTCTTAGGATTATATTTTTTCATGAGTTATATTATTTTGATATGCATTTATTCATATTTATATATTGTTAATTTTAATTTATTTTACATATTAGTCATAATCCCCTTTGTAGATGTGCTAACACAATCTTACAAACATGACAACCTTTGATTATATGTGTTTAAGTCTATTATATTATGGTTCATTCTAAGTCCTACTTATGTTTGATTTATTTTA